>CM046813.1:37009664-37043762 GCA_025617385.1 Murraya koenigii
AATATTTATTCGGATATTTTGAATTGCATTAATATTTTGAGCAAAGTCCATTTAATCATATTATATGTATTTATCACGATCACCAGTGTGGATTACGAGAAGACATAAATACAAGTTATCTTATGATTAAATAAGTTAAGTTCTTGATTGATAAATAAAGTTGGGCGGTTTATTTAGGTATAGGTATAATAAATTCATTGAGTGATTTGTCTTAATCATGTATGAATTTATTGATGTAGTTATCTATATTGAGCTGGATCACATATGAGATTTAATTAACCTAGTAATAAATGTCGGACTTATTAAATCTCATAGGCATTGATTTCTTGTAATCTTAATCTTGAGTTAGTTATGATTTCATGATTGTAGTTGTTATTTCATTTGAGTTACCAATGGGCATGACATACGCATGTAGTCTAGATTACACGGTATCTTGGTGGGAGCAATTACAAGTATTGAAATTGTAGATTAACAATATAAATTTATGCGATACATCTCTTGATGGGTTTTCGATGCTTGATCGTAGAAATTCTCTGGCGGAGTGTCTCAACATAAATAAGTATGTTGAAAATGATCATTAAGAAAACCGAGTAAGTATCGAGGAAAAATATGTAATTAAATTGATTGGACGGTTGAGATATCAATTTAAATTAACGATGTGGTACAAAGGATTGTGCGATAAAGAAATCAATGTGGCTTGGGCGAATTATATTCGAGCATACAATTATGGAGGTCGGTTCAATCTTTTAGTGGAGTAGAATTAGAATTAAATAATTATATTTGTTTAATTACAAATTTAATTATTGTAGCGATTATTGTATGTTCAGAATGATCACGAGTTAGCTCGTTTAATTGATAACACATCATTTGGACTCAAAGCAAGAAAAATTGGCATATTAGATGAAAATTATAATTATAATATTTGTTAAGGCACTAGTATGTTATATTAAAAGTGTAAATGGAGAGCTTGTAATGTTTCTGAAAATGGTCTACTAGTTTGTTCTGCATTCCTTCAGCTTTTAGGTAAGTGGAGAGATAGTTAAAGAGGAATTCTATTTTAAATAGAAATCACTAATCCTAACATATTAGGGTTTTTATAAGTTATTATAAAGGGAACTTTATACTCTTAAATTGAAAAGAAGAAGAGGAGAACCATAGGGATTCAAGAAAAATAAAGAAGGCATCTAAGAGGCAGGTTGTAATTGAGAGTGGTGAAAGCAGAGCCTGCGCGTCAGGTGTTGATCAAACTTGAGTCATAGCACGGAAGATCGTTTGGAGGCAAATCTACAACTCTCGATTGTTCATCTTCTCAAAATATCAAGATATGAATTTACAGATTACTTAATTACTTATATGTTGTATGAGATCGGTCACAAAAGGTTTTAATTGAAAATTGAAAAACCTAGTTTATTTTCACTTCAATTGGTATCGAGCCATCTCATAATAATATATAAAAATTATGTAGAAATCTATCTTATTTATTATGCGTTAGAGTGGCACGATTTATTTAGATATATATTATTTGTTAATATATGAATAAAGCGTCTTGGATTATCTCGATTCAGTGGTTAGAGATTTGTTTGTATTTTTTGGATTTGTAGCAAAGGGTGGTCTATTATCGTCATATTTTTCTTTTGATTTAATTTTATGTTTCAAAATTATTTTGTAAAGCATTAGATTGGAATCTGTAAAATTAAAAAAAAAAAAAGGATTTTCCGGAGCAGCATCGCGCGCGCGGAAGGCAGCGCGCAGCACGCAGCCAGCGCGCGGAAGGCGGCCCACAGCGCGCAGACCGCGCGTTAGGCAGCCAGCAGCACGCTCGCGCGCGTAGCAGCAGGCTCCCGGACGCTGCTCGCGCAACAGCTGGCCCGCGCACGCTGCAGAAATCAGACGTGGCTCGCGCAGGCAGAAGGCTCGCTGGGCAGCATCGGCAGCAGCAGGCCTCGCGCGGGCAGAGCAGCGGCAGCAGTCCTCGCGTGGCAGCAGCAGGTCTCGCGCGCGCAGCAGCAGCAGCAGCAGTCGTCCTTGGGCGGCAGCGGCAGCATCGGATGTCCGGCGCCGGCAGGGGCGTTTTTCCGGCTGCAACGGCGAGAACTCACCGGAAAAAGGGACAAACGGAAGCTTTAGTTTTTGGTGACGGCGGCTGGAGAAAACAAAAGAGATTAGGGTTTTGAGTGGCAATTATCACTCGGACCCCTAATTTCTGTATTATTTTCATAATGGATAAAATTAGTTTACTATTATACATGTAAGTCCAGAAACAGTTTTTGAGCTTGGCAAATCCTAGTTTTAAGTCCAATAAAATTTGGGCTTAATGGATTAAAATGCATGGATATAGTTTAAACTCATTAAGTTTATTTTTGGTCCAAAATTTTTTACTTAAAATTTTAATTTATTTTCTTTAAAATTAAAAATTTGGACCAATAATAAATTTAAAACCCATATTAGCCAAGGTCATCAACAAAGATAATCCAAGAAAAGAAGATATTGACATGAAGCCCAATGAAGATTAGGCTTAGGGTTAATATTTTATTAGGAAAACCATGAATTGAAATTATTTAAATTTTCTATATGTTGTGTTTTTTGGATGTGAACATACCAGTGATAACATGTCATATAGAATAGGTAGTCTCACTCTATGCATAATAATATGTCATTGATATAACATGAATTCATGCATATTGTTTGAGATTTGCAAATGCTTAATAATATAAGATATCACTTAGATAATATTATAGGAAGCATGCAATTAACAATATATGTATGATTTAAAAGGAAAAACCAAACTTTAAAATATTGAGTGGGAGAGGAAAATTCAAGATAATTTTCCCACGGGCTCCATTATTAGTTCAATAATAAAATTATATATATACCTCGACTTCATGATACGGTGATGCTCCCTACGGAGGTATATATATTAGACATTTTATTTGATGAACTTCTTTAAAGATAAAATCGAAATATTTTTCAATCTATTGATCACCCCAACTGGTGGCTACATGATATGAGAAATACGTAAATTGAAACAATGGTTATACACTCAACAAAAATTTGTTATTAACCTTCCCAACGAAGCTCGTTAACAAAATTTTGGCCTTAAAAGATAAGCGATAGTTATTTATCATGTTACGACATGAAAGTAAATAATCTAATGGTTAATTGGGTGCAGTAAGTGGCGGCATGAATTTCCAACGGATAGCTTGCTAAAGCGGTACTAGATTATCGTTACAATAAAATAAAATGCATTTATGGTTTTTGCATTTTAGAATTTTATTGTGAATGTTATATCAATATATTTATGCATGTATGTTTTATTTTTCGGAAAATGTCTTCAATCAACCCATCGTTAATCATCCCGGTTAAAAATAAACTCATCTGGTGACAATTACTTAGATTGGAAACGTAATCTATTTAATATTCTCACTGCTAAAGAGTACAAATATGTTACGACCCAAGAATGCCCTCCAAGTACCAACGTTATACGATTATAGAAATCGGAAGGAGTCTTATGAGAAATGGTGCGAGGCTAACAAAATGGCTAAGCGCTATATATTGGCTTCGATTTCTATGGAGCTACAGAACAAACTTGGACCATGGAAACGACCACTAAAATATTGGCTAGTCTCCATGAGATGTTTGAGGCGAATCATCGATTCCGCCGAGAAGCAGTGATTAAAACGTGTCATCGACACCAAGATGGTAGAGGGTACAAGATTTCGTGATCATGTCCTCAACATGATGGACTATTTGAATGAAGTTGAGATTCATGGTGTTGAGATCGATGATAAAACAAAGATCAACATGGTGATTGAATCTTTACACGATACATTCGGAGATTTTAAGGTCACTATATCTTAAGCAATAGAAATATGACCTTAGTTCAATTGATGTACTGAACTACATGCTATAGAAGAATATTATCATAGCAAAGCACTTCCTAAACAAGAATTCTCTTTAAAGCCTAAGTCGAAAGACAAGGGTAGGCCAAAGAGAATTGACACAAGGAATCTGTCTACCAGAAAAGATGGCAAGTCGAAAGACAAGTGTGCTTCAAGTGTGGACAGAAGGGTCATCGGAAGAAAGATTATCCTAAGATTATTAAAATCAGGTATAGGAAATCTTTAAGCTTCCTAATTAGTTCAGTTTCTATAGTGAATTCTGAGATAACTAATTTTTATTTGTAAATTCATTTATTTGGTTTTCAGGAAACCAAGAGATTAAATGAAGAAAGCTTTAAGCAGCAATAGAAAAAGATACTAGTTTATATAAGCTGAGAGGAATAGATCAATTTTATAAGACTTTAAGTTTTGATATTTGTCTTTGTATTCCAAACATTAGAGGAATTTAATTTTGGTGGCTTGTTTTTAATAAATGTAAGCACTACTGTTATTTTTGATCCTATGTTAATAACTCATTTTTTTTTACTTTACAAAGACAATTAATATCATATAAGTCTATTGATCCGTTCAAAGTAAGATATAATGATAAAAAGTATATTATTTATCCCAGAAAAAGAAATGTTTTTCTAAAACCAATGGCACATCTAATATTTATGCTTAAGTCATATAAACTATAATAAGATTTCATGAGAATGATTAATAATAGGTCCTTCCTGACCTATTTGAGGATTGATCATTGATTCTCTATAAATCTTATTTAGAAGAGTAATATGACAAGGTAGCTCATTTTGAGCTAAAAGAAAGCGTAATATTGTATGCATGAAATTAGTACATACAAATGTATGTGGACTAATTAGTTTACATGTAAGAAGAGGTTATGAGTATTTTATCAATCCAATTGATAAATATTTAGATCATTTATGTTTGTCTAAATGTGTCATGATTCCATGGTTTTTGAAAATTCAAAAGAGTACATGGATAAGACAAAGAAGCAATCAGACAAGAACATAAAAGAACTTTGATCTAATCAAAGTAAAGAATATCTCTCTAGAGAATTCAAAGTCCATTTGGTTGTAAAATGACATAATAGTGTCATTATATAGACAAACAAAATTCTTTTGGATAAAATAAGATGTATACTTAGCGATTTATCATTTACTTTTTTTTTTTATTCTAGATACCAGTATTTAAAAACTGCATAGACTATTGAACTTAGTTTTATCTATATAAGTGCCTAATACTCCATAGAATTATGGATATGTCACGAACTTAAATTGTGACGCATCTATAATTGGAGATTTACTAGTATTTATACTAAAATTATAGGCAGAAAAGATGGATTCATGTTCAAAAGTATGCATGTTTTAGGTATTCTAAAGGAATAAAGGAAAGTCTAATTTATAGACCTCAAGATAGGAATGTATTTGTAAACTACGCTATATTTTCCTTGAGGAAAGACTATATAAATGACTTGTAACCTATGAGGTAAAACTAGAGAAATCATAAGTAATGAGATCATATTAACGCTCAGTTTTCTATTTATAGAAAAAAGCAAGAATGATTAACAAAAGGATTATCCCTGAACAAATTATTACTTTTAGAACCTCATCGTAGTGGGAGGGTAACTAGATTACCAAACAAGATACATATTATCGAGAGAAACCTATACGTACTGTCTCATATGAACATGTATAAAATCCCACTAGATACAATGAAGCTCTAATAGATAGTGATGTTGAACATTGGAAAAGGGCTATGAATTAAGAAATGGAATATATGTATTCCAATAAAATCTGGAAACTTGTAGAGACACCAAATGAGGTAAAACTCATTGGATGCAAGTGGATCTATAAGAGGAAAATAAGAGTAAACAGAATGATAGAAGTATTTAAAGCAAGATTAGTAGCCAAATAGTTCACTCAAAAAGAGAGAATCGATTATGAAAAAACGTTTTCTCTAGTTGCTATGCTTAAATCTATCGAATTCGCTTTCATTCATTGCGAGTGCTAAATTATGAAATTTGGCAAATGGATGTCAAGACTGCCTTTCTTAATGGACATCTTGAAGAAGACATCTTTATGCAGCAACCAGATGGATTCATACAAAAAGGCCAAGAACACTTGGTATGCTGCAAGTTGCAAAGATCCATCTATGGATTGAAGCAAGAATCCCAGTCATGGAACATCAGATTTGATCAAGCGATAAAATCGTTTGGATTCATTCAAAATATTAATGAACCATGTGTGTACAAGAGAATTCAGGGAAAATCTGTAGCCTTTCTAATTCTTTATGGAGATTCTCTTCATCAGAAACGATGTAGGAGTATTGACTACTATAAAGAGTTGGCTAGCAAAACAATTTGATATGAAAGATCTAGGAGAAGCTAGTTATATTCTTGGTATCAAGTTGCTACGAGACCGGAAGAATAAAACGATAGCTTTATCTCAAGTGGTCTATATCGATAAGATATTGGCTAGATTTAGCATGGTAAATTCCAAGATTGGTTTGTTACAATTCAGACATGGAATTATATCCTCTAAGGTTTATTACCTAAAATTTCTGAGGAGATAGAGAACATGAGACGAGTTCCTTACGCGGAAGCTGCGGAAAGTCTCATGTATGCCATGCTTTGCACTAGACCAGACACATGTTTTGCGATTATGATGGTTAGCAGATAACAATTTAATCCTGGACCTAAACACTGGACTACTGTCAAGCACATAATTAAGTATCTGAAAAGAACTAAGGATTATATGCTTATGTATCCAGATGATGAACTTACTCCAGTGGGTTATGCTGATTCTGATTTTATGTCAGATAAGGATTCTAGAAAGTCTACTTCTGGCTATGTGTTTACATTAGGAAGTGGAACTATTAGTTGGAGGAGTGTGAAACAATCCTGTATCGCAGACTCCACAACAAAAGCTTAATATGTGGCTGCATCTAAAGCTGCAAAAGAAACGGTATGGCTCCGCAAGTTTCTTCGAGATCTTAAGGTGGTATCTGCTGCAAGTGCACCACTTAAATTATTTTTCGATAATAATGGTGCAGTGGCTCAATCAAAAGAACCAAGAAACCACAAGAAACAAAAACACATTAAGAGAAAGTATTATCTCATATGGATATAGTGTAGAAAGGTTATAACCTACACTTAAACTCCTATAAGCATGTGCAATTTGCCAGATATGCTTTGAGAGCTAGTGGGAGATTGTTGGGATTATGTGCTCTTTAAAGCATATTGATTTTCTGATTAATAAAATATTTCAAATATTTATTCAGATATTTTGAATTGCATTAATATTTTGAGCAAAGTCCATTTAATCATATTATATGTATTTATGCGATCACCATGTGGATTCGCAGAAGACATAAATACAAGTTATCTTATGATTAAATAAGTTAAGTTCGCAGTTGATAAATAAAGTTGGGCACTTTATTTAGGTATAGACTGTAATAAATTCATTGAGTGATTTGTCTTAATCATGTATGAATTTATTGATGTAGTTTGTCTACATTGAACTGGATCACATATGAGATTTAATTAACCTAGTAATAACTGTCAGACTTATTAAATCTCATAGGCATTGATTTACTGTAATCTTAATCTTGAGTTAGTTATGATTTCATGATTGTAGTTGTTATTTCATTTGAGTTACCAATGGGCATGACATACACATGTAGTCTAGATTACCCGGTATCTTGGTGGGAGCAATTACAAGTATTGAAATTGTAGATTAACAATATAGAATTTATACGACACATCTCTTGATGGGTTTTCAGTAATTGATCATAGAAATTCTCCGGCGAGTGTCTCAACATAAATAAGTATGTTGAAAATGATCATTAGAAAAACCGATGAAGTATCGAGGAAAAGATGTAATTAAATTGATTGGACAGTTGAGATATCAATTTAAATTAACGATGTGGTACAAAGGATTGTGCAGTAAAGAAATCAATGTGGCTTGGGCGAATTATATTCGAGCATACAATTATGGAGGTCAGTTCCAATCTTTTAGTGGAGTAGAATTAGAATTAAATAATTATATTTGTTTAATTACAAATTTAATTATTGTAGCCACTATTGTATGTTCCCAAATGATCCCGGGTTAGCTCATTTAATTGACAACACCATCACTTGGACCCAAAAGCAAGAAAAATTGGCATATTAGATGAAAATTATAATTATAATATTTGTTAAGGCCTAGTATGTTATATTAAAGTGTAAATGGGGACTTGTAATGTTTTACAAGGTGGTCTCCTAGTTTATTACGCATTCCTTCCACTTTTAGGTAAGTGGAGAGATAGTTAAAGAGGAATTCTATTTTAAATAGAAATCCTAATCCTAACATATTAGGGTTTTCATAAGATATTATAAAAGGGGCTTTATACTCTTAAATTGAAAAAGAAGAAGAGGAGAACCCTGGGATTCTAAGAAAAATAAAGAAGGCATCTAAGAGGAGCCGGTTGCAATTGGGAGTGGTGAAGCAGACGCCCACACGTCCGAGTGTTGATCAAACTTGAGTCATAGCTCGGAAGATCGTTTGGAGGCAAATCTATAACTCTCAATTGTTCATCTTCTCAAAATATCAAGGTATGAATTTCTAAATTACTTAATTCTTATATGTTGTATGAGATCGGTCCTAAAAAGGTTTTAATTGAAAATTGAAAAACCTAATTTATTTTCCTTCGGATAACATTTGTTGCTTGGAAGAGGAGTTGATCAATTCATGAAAAATAGAGAGCTGCCCATGCATGAGGGAACAATAAAAACCATTGAGGTTATTAACATTTTTTTTCTATTTTTGTTTAAATTTATGAATTTTCAAAACTCAAGTTGCAGTGATATGTTTGCAGAGTGAAGATGGTGATGTGATTGACTGTGTGGACATATGGAAACAACCTGCTTTTAATCACCCACTTCTGAAAAATCGCACCGTAGAGGTTAGTCCATAAAAAAATTTACATTAAAGATTTCTAATTAAATGTTTCGAAAACTAAAAGTTTGTCTTTTAAATTCATACATAAAACCCCATGTGCATTCAAGACGAACCGACGAAGCAGAAAACAATCCAAATATAATCTTTCAAAGTTGGCATAAGAATGGTGAATGGCCTGAAGGAACTGTCCCACTATTAAGAAGAACACTGCATTTTAATCATAATCGCCGCATATCCCCAGCATTTTTGCAAAAGAAAGTAGCACAGCCAAACGATCTCAATGATCCCTCTAATCATGAGGTCAGAATTTAACTTTAATTATAATGACTTTTCACTTTGTTATAATTTTAAGATCTTTTAATTGTATCTAATAATTTCATCTTCTTTTTGTATGAAAAAAATAATAAAAAAACATATATGATTATCAGTATGCGCAAGTTTCTGCAGTTGATGGAAATTACTATGGTGCCCGTGCTGAAATCAACGTTTGGAACCCTGTAACAAATTTCGGAGAACCCAGTTTCGCTCAAATTTGGGTTGTGGCAGGCGAGAGAAATGAGTTGAATACTGTGGAGGCTGGATGGATGGTAATTAAGCTTCGGCCAATGAAACATGCATACCACTTGTACATTTATAGCACATGTGGAAATATTAATTAAAATTCAAGTACTGCCTGAACGTTTATTAATTAAGGAAATAATTAATTCATGATTCCAGGTTAACAATGGCGAGAAGAAAACAAGATTGTTCATATATTGGACTGTAAGTAGATTTGATTATTCCTTCAGTTCCATATTAAATTATTGACCATCATTGAACAAATTTCTTAAATTGCTACGTCTGTATATATATATATATATATATAGAGAGAGAGAGAGAGAGAGAGAGTATATCAATATATTAATTACTCTTTTAAATTTTTGCCATCACGTTTTTTATGTTGCTGTTAGAGTGATGGCTACCAAGGCACAGGTTGCTACAATCTTGATTGCCCTGGTTTTGTGCAAACAAACAAGAATATAGCCCTTGGTGCTCCTATAGAACCTGCTTCAAAGTATGGCGGCGAGCAACGTGAAATACTCATCACCATACATAAGGTACGTAGTAACAGTCATTTTCATATTTCTGTCAATATTACTAGAACAACACAAAAAAGAATGTTAATTTTGGATTGTTAAATTAAACCCTAATACTATTAGAGAGAGACTGACTGCATTGATTATTTTTTTTCTCCTTTGATCAGTACAATAATATTGATGGAAATTGGTGGCTGCAAGTGCAAGACCAGTTAGTAGGGTATTGGCCAAGCTCCGTCTTTACACATTTAGCCGGCACTTCTGATGCTATATCTTGGGGAGGAGAGATAGTCAATAACCAACCTGATGGTCATCACACTTCAACTCAAATGGGAAGTGGCCATTTTCCTAATGAAGCCTATGGAAAAGTTAGTTTCTGTAAGGAGATTTATAGGTGAAACAGAAACACAGCTAAATGAGATTGGAAGAAAAATAAAGAGTAAGCACAAATCTGAACACCAGAAATTACGTGTTTCGGCTTATAGCCTACATCCACGGGTAAAGATAGAAGGAAATAATTTTATTATACTGGAAAAATAATAACTTATCTCTAATAATAGAGTAGAATAATTATACTCTCTCTATAACTAGGAGAAAACTATTCTCACTTCCCAATACCCTATTACACCCAATAACTCTCAAAATTCTCTCGAATACAAGAAGAAATGAATTTTCTAGGATGATGGAAATGAAGGAATAGACGCTCAATTTATAGCTGCATTTTGGTTACTATGCATTATTTTTTTTTTATTTGTATTATTTTATTATTTTATTTTTTCTTTCTTTTTTATTCAACACGGCACACGGTCATGTGTTGAATGGGCACCGCTCTTCCGGATGGGCGGTGCCCACTTCTTTGACATTCTCCCACTTGCACTACTAGAAAAATGCCCTTTAGTGATACTAAAATAGTATCACTAATTACTTTTAGTGACACTTATTAATAGTGTCAGTGATCTGGGAGTCAGAAAAATACTGACACTTGAATGTAGTGTCAGGAATTACTATTACTATAGTATTACAGATTTTATGACACTATAGTATCAATAATTACTATTACTATAGTATCACGAGTTAGTAATATCAATAAAACAATCACCCCAATAAAATTGATACTTTATGATACATTTTTAGTATCAATGACTTTTATTAATTATTATTGTCATTTTAAATTTTGTCAATCTAATGATATTATTTAAAAAAGAATATTAGTAAACTGCTAAAATGAACAATTATATATAAAATTTCTATGACAAAACACCGTTACTTTCATACACAAACAAATCAGGCTCTCCATCTACAAATTTAAGGAAGATTAAAATATTAAAAAAAAAAGAATAAAGATCATATCCCTCCCAAGCCCATCTACAAATTTGTACTTTTTCTCCAACCTCGCCGGTTAGCTTGGTATAGTGCTCCCACTCGTCTTGGTCAAATGGATCTTCAATTGATACAATAGGATAATTAGAGAAGATGTTTATAGTATCCCAGCAGATGAAAGCTGCACAAAGAGATAACATCTGCGTCAAACCAGTGAAAGAACTTGACAACTACAGAAGATGTTTATAGTATTCATAAAACGATTTTCAGGCCCCTTTTCTCTGATATGAAAATGTAGGTTAACAAAGATATAATCTATATCAGAAAGGGTTCAAACAAAATTGAGCTAATAACAAAGCTCACAACCATACCTGAAATCCAGTGAAAGTCCCGTGACCGCATGCCGAAGCAAGAAGAACCAATCGACTTTCATGTGTGTAGACATACCAACACACATTCAATTTCCTTGTCTCCACCAAGTCAAGTGATTTTGTGACAGAATCATAAGCAAACAAGTTCAGCCCACTGCAATTGACTCCATTTTAGTGTGTATGAGGAAAGGATAAAATCAAAAGCAATTGCAAGTTCAAAAGTAAGTGATCATCCAGTCATTAAGACGTTGAAGTGTTCTTATAAACAAATAAGCCATTCCAATGGCTAGTAAGCATCAACCTAGAACATGGATAACAATTTTATAGACATGACACTTGTTCTTCTAACACGCCATATCAAAGTTGGCACCAAATTATTGCTAAACATATCTATATTCAATAATTTCAACGCAAAAAAAAGAAAAAAAAAACATTCTTTACAATTCCAGAAGGTGCTGGATATTCAAAAACTTGTCCGTGAAAATTATATGTATCATCAATTGAATAAAGTTGTACTGCTAGTTAATCGTTCTAAATAACATCGGAATTGTCTTTATTATTCGTTTTGGCAATAACTACTTTGTGTGTTGTACTTTATGATTGGAAAAGAACCCAAAAAATAGGTAAACTTTTTGAAATGGTATAATTAAATAATATTGTGACTTTCTTCATAGATAAAATGAAAAAATTAAAGCATGTAAATAAAAATTCAGGGCATATAAGTTAGAAAAATTCACTTTTAAATTCATTTTTCTTCTTTTTTTTTTATTAAAGGTCTTGTGAATCGCAGAAACAACCTATCAACCCTTGGTTTAGTCTCTCTCAAAGTCAGCAGTGGAAGTTAAATAATCATTCGAAAATATAAGCTCTCCAAAATTATTAAATTGTAGAAAGTGTACATGCATGCTTCCGAAGTTTAAACAGAGAATGAAAGAAAGATTGCATAAATTAAAGTACACCTCAATACGGGAGACAGACTTGATTGACACTAATTATTTGAAGAATTAACATGCCAACCTTAAAAAAACTGAAAATTGAGCAAATCATATAATTAAGTAGTAGCCCACTGAAAATAATTGCAGCAAGCACCCTTGTTAGGAGTCCAGTTCCCACATCCGAAAAAGAAGCTTCCACACTTTGGTCCTGGCTTTCGAATTATCTTCTTGAAGCTTTTGGCTCCACAGAAACAATAACGAAATTCTTCAACTTCTGCTGGAACTCGAGAAGTAAGCTGAAAAGTACACGTAGGTTGCGGCACAAGAAACTGATGATGATTATTCCACGTCATCAGAGAATTCTGAGTAATTGCATGCGGCGGCGTCAAAGATTTAGTAATTGAGAATGTAAATCCCCCTCTGCATGATGACTGCAAGTAATCTAGCAATGTTTATGGAGTCATCAAGGCCACAGTGAACACGGCCGTGCCAAACAAGGCCAGCCAGCTCAACAGCCTCTTTCAAATTGCACCTCACTTCGCCAAAAACCTTTCTGAATGGAACCCTCAAGTTGATCCAACGGTTGAAATAAGCTGGCTTTGGAATGTTCTTGAACCGGCATTCGGATTCCAGCATCACTTGACAATCCCAATCAGACCACGTCACCACAGCAAAGTCGGTACCCCTAACGCCCATATGCTGCAGCCAATTATCATGTAAAAGTAATGCCTCGCCAAGAACAATGCCACTGTCAACTTGATGCTGCTGAATTCCCGTCAGCTCCTTGCAGAATTCCGTAAGCAAATTATTGTGAGTTGGACGCACGTAGGTTTGAAAACAGGCTGCAATCTGTCCAGTGACACCACTTACTATAACCGAAGGAAATTCTATTATTTCCTGCGGGTGTGGAGCCTTATTTTTGTCACACGTGGCCTCGAAGCCGACCACTATAAAGTAATCAAAATCCTGAAGCTTTTGCGGAAGAAAAGGATTTGGCTGACGAAGAAGAAAGTGGTAATTTGGGAAAAAGGGGTTTCTTTGGAAGCTGTCAAGGGCCATTCTATCTTTTTTTTTTTATTGTAGATGTAGATTAATTTCGGATTTAAGACACTGTGTATATATATATATAGATGATGAAATTTATTTTTCTAATGCAGTTTTAATTTCCTAATTATTTTTATATGTTTTATTTTCTAGTTGCGTTAGGAATTGGGCTAGTATTTGATTTCAGATATAGGTTAATCCTATTTGCATTAGAATTTCTTTAAAGGTTTGGGGTTCGATTTCCTTAATGGAATGGAGAAGTAATCAGAATCAGTGAAGATGTAAAGAAAAATATTATAGCGGCAAGTAACTAAGTTATAATGAAACTCTTAATTAAAAGGGACTTGGATTTCATGCTGGTATAATTTTGCGCTGAGCAAATATAAGATTGTGATCGGTGTTTATTTATTAGCATACTAATAATTGACCAGTAATTATATCTTAGTTATACTCAAGTATTTATTATTAGATATTTTATACATAACACCACATGAAAAAAGGGTCATTTTCAAGGGCAAATATCCTCGAAAATACATAAAGACACTTGAAAAATTCACTTTCGAGTGCGGCATGCTGTTGACCATCGTCGTATTAAATCTTATCAGAAAAGTAGAATTTCTAATGAGACGTCGGAGAAGAAAATGTATTTTCAAGGGCAGCGTCCTTGAAATGAAATTATATGCCCTCGAAAATAAAATAGAATAAACCTAGTTATTTTTCTTTTCAACTATAACTTGCCCTTGAAAATAAAAGTACACCGTCAGAAATATGTTTATCTTTTTGTTTAGTAACCCCTTGTATTTTATTTAATAATATTAATTTATTTTTATTTTTTAAATGTATATATTATGAAAGTGACATAGGAAACACAATAATAATACACAAAGTATACTAAATGTAATTTCATATATTTATTGAAAATGCAAAGCAATTTCGCTAGTGCGTGTTTAGTGATTTAATTTATGTTTGTATTTATTATATGAAATATATGTTTGACTTGTATTTAAAAATAAGAGATATTATCAATTTTTCACTTAAGTTATTTTGACATATCATGTCAGTTATATGATTTAATAAAAAGTGCATTTTACTACTAAGCGTTTATCCTTATCAATTTATCACTGTTCTATTAACTTAATTAAAATTTTGCTGATGTCATGTGGGCATTTAAGACATTTCCAATTAAAGCCAAAACGCTGCGTTTTCATTACTGTCACTAACTCGAGAAAGAACATTTACGCCTTCAAAAGACAGATTCAGATTCATATAAAATATAAATTATAATTTCATCACAAATGGCATCAAGAAAATGGTGGGCCATGTCAGCACTACGGTGCCCGCATTACTACTTCACAGTAATGTCATCACCATCAAGGTGGGGTCTCGCGTGAGCTGAGCTTAGTGGACGACGTCATGTGGAGTGCAGTAACGGTCATGGAATCAATGGCTCGTCTCTCCGTGTTCTATTTCTTCTTTCTCTTATGTGGCTGCATTGTTTAAATTTTCAGTTTCGGACATTGGCGACGTCATTCCGATCTCGTGTATCGAATTATGACGTCGTCAATTGAGTTGCTAGTTCAATCAGGTGGCAGATATTCTTAGGTTGTTGGATCATTTGTCTAATTCTTCGTTAATTGGAAGAGTACAAGAACAGTATTGCATGTATCTTCAGTTTTTAACTTTTTAATATACTTAATATTATTATTTTTCCCTGAAATAACTTAATAGAAAAATTTCATCCTGTAACATATATAAGTCTTAAGATCAATATTACAAATCATTGATTGGTTACGAGGTGGTCTATGAGCACCTCCATACAGCTTCATGTGGAAGTATACTTTATTTTATTCATAATTTTTTGTGATTAGTACAGGTCAAGTCAAAATGACAAAATTAATCTTATGATGAAAATTTTCATCCTGTAACATGTATGTATTTAAGATTAATATTACAAATCATTGATTGGTTGCGAGGTGGTCTATGAGCACCTCCATACAGCTTCATGTGGAAGTGTATTTTATTTTATTCATAATTTTTTGTGATTAGTACATGTCAAGTCAAAATGGCAAAATTAATTTTATGATGAAAAGTCTTAATTGGTCGTCTTCCTATAAATACCTAAAGAATATATCATTAATGTGGTTGAAATGTACGTGGCACATGAACCTTTCAACTTAAGTGGTCTAATCAAATTAAATCATGTAATTGGTGACAAATCAAGCTATCAGCTGAATTAAGAGACTTGTTTTTTTTTTAAAGAAAATAGCTATTTATTAATGTGACAAATAATGATCACAAGATAACAACGTTGTGAGCTCAGCAGGAGCTTCTTTTAATTAAAAACAACAATTTGGCTTCAGCAATGCCAATTTAGACAACTTGCGAGCCACTAAATTACAAACTTTGTGGACAAAATTAAACACAACATTAACAATATCCTTAGCCAGATCTTGAATCTCATCAACTAGCTATCCAATCTCACTCCAGCTTGCAAACTTGCCAGTGATCAGCCTAATCATATTTTGTGAATTTGATTCGATAATTAAAGGATAAATCCCCATTAATTTGGTCATCTTCATGTTGGAGAATTTGAAGGATTAAATACAAAGCTTATTAGAGAAAGCTCAAGAACATTACAAGAACAATTCACACACTCTTACAAATTCCTCTCAAGAGCTTTGTTATGCTTCTTATTCTTTCTTACTCTTAGACTTATATCTCACAACACAATAGCATAGGTATTTATAGTGAATACAACACAAACATAATCATAACAATACACATCACCTAGCACATTCCACTAACATTTTATCATAACACCAAACATATTCCACTCACCTAACATGCTCTAAAGGAATCCTTTAATGACATCAAATATGTAAAGCTAGCCTCCACTCAACATTGTAGACTCATGATGAAGAAGCATGATGATGGAGCATGATAATGGAGGGCCATGTACAACTCAACACCTTATTATTTTGTAAACAAGTTTATTATTTTTTTCAACACTCCCCTTAAACTTGTTTCACGTGACCCGTCTTCTTGCTTCGAGGAGTTTAGTGAAATTATCACTAACTTGTTCTTTGGCTTTATTCTTCTTATTTTGATTGAACAATGCCCCTGTAAGAATATGCATTTAATCTTCTTTTTCGTACTTGTACTTGTTCTCCTTCACTTTCACTGTTAATTTCTTTGATTTCCACAACCAATTGTTTCATAACACCCAATGAATTTCTCAACTCGATAAAATCTTCTTGTTTCAATGGCTTAGTAAATATATCAGCTGCTTGATCTTGAGATTTGACATACTTTATTTGTACATCCTTTCTTTCAATGCACTCCTGTATGAAATGGTAGCGAGTGTCAATATGCTTACTCGATCATGGAAGACCGGATTCTTTGATAAGGCAATTTCGGACTTATTGTCGACAAAGATCTCGATTGGATCTATTTGGAGCAAACCCAACTCCTTCAACAAATTTCTTAGCCAAATTGCATGGCAAACACCGAAGTAACAACTACATACTCGACTTCACGGTGGAAAGTGTGACAATTGGTCGCTTTTTGACATCCACGTGAAAGCAAGTGTTTCCCATGAAGAATACAAATCCGAGGTACTCTTTCGATCATCTAAATCTCCACTCCAATCGCTATCGCTATATCCAACAAGCTTGTAATCATCGGAGAATAAGTATAATAAGCCAAAATCAATTGTACCTTTTATATAGCGAATGATTCTTTTGCAGACTTTAAAATGGGTGATTGTTGGATTCTCCATATAGCTACTAACGAGCCCAACCAAGCATAGAGAATGTCCGGCCTCAGTACATGTCAAGTAACGCAAACTTCCAACAAGGCTCTTGAAAAAGTTGGATCAACTCTTTCTTCTTCGTCATGTTTGGACAATTTGACTCTGCATTCCATCTGGCGTACTTACGGACTTGCAATCATGCATCTTGAACTTCTGAGTATTTCCCTTGCATAGCATTCTTGGGAAATGAATATGTCTTCTTCTTTTGTTTGACTTTAATGCCTGGTAGTATGCCATTAGTCCAATGTCAATTATCTCGAACTCTTTCACCATCACTTTCATAAACTCTTCAAATAACTTTGGATTGCTTCCAGTGAAAATGAGATCATCCACATACAGACATACAATCAAGATGTCTCCATCTTTGACTTTGACGTAGAGAGCATGTTCATGTGGGCATTTGGTGAAGCCATTTTCTTTGAAATATTTGTCAATTCTGCTATTCCATGCCCTTGGTGCTTACTTTAACCCATAAAGTGCCTTCTTCAATCTCGTAACTTTGTCTTCATATCTTTCCACCACATAGCTCAATGGTTGTTTGATATAGACTTCTTCTTTGAGAAATCCATTTAAGAAAGCGGACTTTACATTCATTTGATGAATCTTCCATTGCTTTTGGGTTGCTAAAGAAATGATTAATCTTATAGTTTCCATTCGACTACAGGAGCAAATACCTCATCATAGTCGATGCCGACTTTTGACTATAGCCTTTGCAACTAACCTCACCTTAGTGCCTTTCAATCTTACCCTTGACATTTCTCTTCATCTTGTAAACCCATTTGACAATCGATGGATTTGTGACCTTTGAGAAGTGTAGTAAGTTCCCAAGTGTCATTCTTCACTATGGCTTTGATTTCTTCATCCATTGCGATTCTCCATTTTTCATCTTAGCATGCCTTCTTCAAGTAAACTGGCTCACAATCGACAAAAGGCAAATAGAGCGAGATTATCATGTCTCTCGGCTACCTCATAGAGATCTTGAAGACTCCTCGATGCGTTCTTCGGTTCTTTCATTTAAGAAAGATGGTGGTGAATCTCCATGTGTGGTTGATCTTTGGTGAGATAGGTGGACTAACCTAAGCACTTGTTGTTCTTCTACTACTTGCTCCTTCATTGTTTGTTCATTTTCTTCAAAAGGAAAAAATTGAAGTCATCCACATGAGAGCCAAAATCTCATTCTCCTTCTTCCTCAAAGATTACATCTCGGCTAATCACGATCTTTTCGTTGTCCGGATTGTACAACTTGTATCCTTTAGAATTGATGTCATAGCCGAGTGAAGATGAACTTCTCACTTTTATCATCCGACTTGGCTCTTCTCTCATCCGGTACATGTACATGGGCAATGCTTCCAAAAACTCTCGGATGGGTTATGCCAGCTTTCTTCCACTCCATGCTTTTTACGGTGTCTTGCCCCACACACTTCTTGTTGGAGATCGGTTGGATAAATAGATTGCACAAGCAACAGCTTCAGCCCAAAATTCTTTGGGTAGTATTTTGCTCTTGAGCATACTTCTCGTCATGTCGAGAATAGTTCTGTTCTTTCTTTCTCGCAACACCATTTTGTTGGGGATCTTGGAACTGTCAAAGGGCATCGTATTCCATTTTCGTCACAAAACTTCATAAATTCTTTGGAAGTGAACTCTCCACCTCGATCAGATCTCATGGCCTTGATTTGGTGTCCACTTTCTTTCTCCACTGCAGTTTTGAACTTCTTGAAAACTTCAAAACTTCGATTTCGCTTTAAAAATACACCCAAGTTTTCCTTGAAAAATTATCTATGAAAAGAAGGAAGTAGTTACTTTTACCAAGAGAGGTTGGCTTGAATGGACCGCACACATCAGTATGAATAAGCTCGAGTGGCTTCCGAGCTCTTGAGTTTGATTCCTTTGGAAAACTCTTTCTAAATTGCTTGCCAAGTAAACATCCTTCACAAACTTGATTGGGATGATTGATTGAAGGTAGACCTTTCACCATGTTCTTTCTTGATAGTAGCTCTAGTCCACCAAAGTTGAGATGTCCATATCGAAGATGCCAAATCCGAGTTGGATCTTTATGACAAGCCTCGAGACACTTTGCAACATCATTCGAATATTTAAATGAAACATTCTATTCTTCAACATTTTCACTTTTGTAATTAGGTTTCCTTTGTCATCTCTTAAAAAAAGACTATAATCTTTAAGATGAATATCATAGCCTTTTTCTAAAAGTTGACCTAAACTTAGAATGTTGCTTTTCATATTGGGCACATAGTAAACATTTGAAATTAGTTGGTGGCTACCATCTTTTATGCGAAAAGGATGTTACATTTTCCCTTCACTCGGTACTTTTGAATCATCTCCAAAAGCGACGCTACCATTCATCGATTCATTCATCTCCACAAACATGCTTCGCTTCCGCTCATGTGATTGCTAGCACTCGTGTCAAGATACCAAGTGTTTTCTTGACCTCCATTGTTGTCATTACGTGCTAGTAAAAGTGTGTCATCTCCATCATTCTTCTCTTCAACATAATTCGCTTTCTCATCTACTATGTTGCTTGGAATTCTGCATTCTAAAGCATAATGCCCAAATTTTGACAATTATAGCACTCGCGACTTGAGATTTTTCATACCTCGGTCGTGGATTGTTTCTTCCTCGCCCTCTGTTTGAGCTTTCTCCTCTTTCATTATTGAAGGAGTTTTTGTTGAAATTCCAGCCTCGTCCATGACCACGACCTCTACCTCGTCCTCGGCCTCTTCCTCGGACATAGTGCCTTCTATCATTGCTGAAGCTTTCTTCTCTTTTCTTTGGATTGATTTCTATCTTGAAGAGTTGTTCTTCGATCCCTTACTTCTTCTTTAGTTTTTCTTCATAAGCTTGCAACCTTCCTTGAAGTTGTTCGATCGTCATAGCCTCCAAATCTTTAGTCTCCTCTATTGTTACTACAATGAGGTCAAACTTAGAATCTACTGATCGAAGTATTTTCTCAATAACCCTTAGCTCTCTTAACTCTTCACAATTTCTTTTTAATTCATTAGCAACAATACAACTCTAGTAAAGTAATCAAAATTGATTTTGATACTTTCATGTGTAAGGACTCAAATTCACCTCTTAGTGTTTGAAGACGAACTTTCTTAACTTGTTCCGCTCCTTTGTAAGAGGTTTCTAACTTCTCCCACGCTTCCTTTGAGGATGTTACGCCAGCGATCTTTTCAAAAGCATCTTCATCTAATGATTGAAAGATGAGATACTTTGCTTTGTTCTCTTTCTTCTTTAAGTCTTTCAAATTCTCCTTTTGTGCCTGCAGTTAAAGTACCTTCATTTTCTGGTACTATAAAGCCCTTCTCCACGACATCCCACATATCGTGTGCACCCAATATAGCCTTCATTTTGATGCTCCAATTGTCAAATTTGCTCCCTTTCAATTGTGGAACTTGAAATGACATTATACCACCATTTGTGTGCGCGTGTGTATATTATATATATAGATGATACATTTATTTTCCTAATCCTTTCATACAAATTATTCCTAGTTGCGTAAGCATTGGTGTTGGTGTTTGATTTCATATCATATACCCAGTTCCAGTAGAATTTCTTTCATTAATGCTTTGGTTCTTGATTTCTTTGATGAAATAGAGAAGTAATCACAATCAGTGTAAACCGACATCTGACAACTGGATTTTTTGTTCGACACGTAATTGAAATGTACAACAAATTAAAATGGGGATTTTAGCCTGCCTCTCCATTCTAATGGTACAAATTGGGGCGCTGACAGTACCAAAAGCACGAACAGTTTATCACTCATTAAGAATTATATTTACATCTTTTCAACATATGACTATAGGATACAGACAGTTCACAAAAGTTTGATAATTTAAGATGGTCATTTCATGCTCCATGTTTCATCAGGACTGGAAATGAAGTAAATGCAGGTAAAATTAATCATACTGTTTTCTCTCTTCCTGAATGGACCGGAAAATTCGTGCAGCTGATTCTGTTGCTAATCTAGGGTTGCAAGGAACAACCTTAATCACCCGTGCCTGCTGCTCACCAGTTTGATCGTTTTGATCTGATGCTTGAACTATTGGTACCATAGGGAACAGAGGGTGCATCCCCATAGCCCTTTCAGAGGGACTACTAGCAGTACTTGCCTGTACCTCACTTTCTTTTGAAGCCTGAAACTTTTCAAGACAGTTTGATATCACTCGACTCATCTGGCTTGACATGTTACGTGAACTTTGATGGGTTATCATGAAGTTAATGTCCACCATTGATAA
Organism: Murraya koenigii; assembly: GCA_025617385.1. Classification (NCBI taxonomy): domain Eukaryota; kingdom Viridiplantae; phylum Streptophyta; class Magnoliopsida; order Sapindales; family Rutaceae; genus Murraya; species Murraya koenigii. Next base: position 37,031,314 of record CM046813.1, read on the forward strand.
ATGATTGTGCTTTGACTGGCCTTCTGGAGGAAATGGGATCATTTGCTCAACAGCTGTGCCAGAAATAGACTGATTCATCACTGGCATGACATATGGCGGAAAGCCAGTCTGACCCAAAGGTGGGGTGGACGGAAGAATTCCAATCCCTTCTTGGTGAGATGCCAGAACACCATAAGCCCCGTTTAAGAAGTCAGCACCAGTGGGATTTAAGCTCACTGGACCACAGCTGCCATAGAATGGTGCCACAAAACCTGTGGTTGGAGGACATGGCCCTGTATAGGGCTTGTAAACAAGTCCTTCAGAATGGGACATCACAGAAACTAACCACTGATTTCCAGGTGGTGGGTAACACGATGGAGTCTGTTTGATATTCTTAGAGTTAGCACCAGGTGTAGGTGGTACATTTCCAGAACAAGACCCGTTATTTGATTGTTGAATTACAAATCCTTTGCTTGTGTCATTGTTGATAAAAGGATGTGGAATATCAGCAACTGCATTCTCATCGGCACATTCAGTACCGGGATCTAGATTTGGGGAATCATTTTTTTCCTTCACAATGCAGGGCAGTGGTTTTAGTGATCGCAACTTCTTAGCTTGATGGGTGTTTAAAGGAGGTTTGCCTCCACAGAGATTGTCTTCATGCAACAAATTTGGAGATCTGGCAATCAATCTTTGTACCTGTTGCAATTAAACATTATGCATGGTTTTTTTTCAAACATCTGTAGAAGAGAGAGCAGAAAAGCATGAATGAATCTTATTGAACAGAAAGCAGAGAAACTTGACCAGGAATTACAACTTACCTTCATTAGTCTATGCAATTCAAATACTTGCAAAGCGAAGACCCTTTGTTGACGGGAAAAAAAGAAAAAGGATAAAAAGTTTATTTAAACAGTTAATGAATGTTTAGTGAATTGGTCAAATTTTATCCAAAAAAACCCCAAATTAGATTGAAAACAATAAATAAATTCCGATTATTTTATTCCGTCACAAGCAAAAACTGACTACATCAGGGAAGGATTATTTCAGACATAATAATACTTCATAACTAGAGAAGGATGTCTGATAGTTTACATAAGGAGACCAAAAGAAACCAATCCAAGAAATACTAAAAGTTTATGAATTAACCGAAGGTATGGGCTTACAAAGTTTGCTATATGCAATATATCTGATCAACCGCTCCTAAGACAGTCTGCTTTGGAGTGGCCTGCATGTTCCTACTTCCTACCCTTTATTGGGGCAGTAAAATCCAACTACTACTTATTCAATTATAGAAAGAAGTATAGATCTTGACTCTCTCCTACTTAGGATACTAATTGAAGACAACACTGAATTTACGGAGCCTGAAAGTTTGCTTGCACATATGCACATGGCCTAGAATTCACCGGACAAACCTAAAATATATAGTTCGAAAACCAATCTAAAACATAATGCTGCACAGATGACACAGATGTGGAAACAATATAATCTGATGTGAGGAATAGATTTATAGGTAATATATTATAAATATAATCATGATCACACATAAAGCAACCAGTCAATCATTTGATGCTCTAGAGATGCAATACTCACTCGATGATTGCTCTTCTAGCTTTCCAAAATTGTTTCTCACCAATGACTCCCACAACATTATCTGGGGATACACCCAAAGCTGATATCGAGTCCACCATATGGGTGTTGGAAACATTATCTTGTCTGTCTACCTCTCTCACCTGCGCAGACCTCTCATTTTTGTCTTCATGACATTCAACATTTTCAAGCCCTTTAGGACTGCTATTATCATCTCCAAGCGATGGCCTCAAACATGATTCTGTTCTCACCTTGAAAGCATTGTCCTTGTCTATATCCCTGGCAGTTTCCATCAGAAGGCTATCAGTATGGGCCACTTCAAGAGTTTCTATTTTCTTGGTTCAAAGATGAATGAGCTCTCTTCAATGATTCTGGACGCCTAATTTTAGACGAGTGAATGGAAGATGCATCTGTCAAATTTCTATCTCTATTCAATGGGAATGAAGTATAACTATCCACAAGGTCCAGACCTGTCGGAGAAGTATTCTCATCATTCTGGTTCCTCATACATGCTCCAGACTTGATGTCTCCCAGAACGGATCCTTTCTTCTGCTTAAATTTCCGATCTTTGCTTTGCTGACTGTTACTACAACGTGGAGCTATTCCTAACTGGGCAGAGGAAACTCTTGAATCATCCTCATCTCCAGGCTTCTTCAAGGAAAAATGCCTAAAGTTGGAGAAATTACTTGGCTTAAATGAACTGCTTTTACCATTTGATGACAAAGGTCCGGCAGCATTCAAACTTTGGTAACTTGTAGGTTTCACTGATTTCCTTTCTTGATGTTCCATCATATTGTTCAGCTTGATACCATTGAAGGATTAAGAATGAAGCTTCTCAGCTGAAAATGAAGGTGCAGGGGAGTTGCAAAGTTGGGTAAACACAGTCCTTTCATGGCCGCCCTGCAATAACAAACCAATTCTTTAAATCACAAGAGATAAAATAGCATAGAGCATTGAATCGTGTTTGACTTATTTGAGAGTCCCAACATCAACATAAAAAATTCCACCGCACACCTTGCATAAATGTCAAACTATGCCTTATGTGCAAATCTTATAGTCCCGCTAGCAGCAACACATCTTTTTCCATGGTACGCCAAAAAGGATAAATCAGTCTCTCATGGAGAAAAGAGACACACTACTAATTGACATGATCAGTGTCTCTATCTACTGATTTAAAGTTATTTGCCGAATTTGTTCTATTCCAACAATCTTATTTAAGTTTATTGATTGTCTACACACTTCCATGGGTTTCCACCAAAGAGAACATGATTTATATCATCCTTCAATATATTCTTGACTTGAATTTGTCACAAGCCAAAATTGATTATTGCATTAAGATTTTCTATTTCTATCTTCTTAGATTTGAAAAGCTCATTGTTGACATATTTGATCCGTGTTGCAATCTTTGCTTTGATACTACTTGTTAGGGAATTTCAATTACATTCAAGATCTTGCAAGCAAAATATCATGCAAATAATAAACATATAATGGATGAAGAATAAAACCAATTACACAAAACAAGAATTTATATAGAAAACTCATATCATCGAAGAAAACCGTGACCACCAAAGGCAAGGAGAGAAAAATTCATTATGTGAAAAAATATTATAATCATTCTAGTATTTTCCTCACATCCAAAAGCGTCAATAACACACAATCTGTCACTAGACTTACCATTCCGCTCACACTTGAAACTTTCTACTTGTTGAGAACCGATTACTATGTTATACGAATAAGTGAACACAACATCTCTATTTATAGTGATTTTTTCTTATAGAAGAAGTAATTTTTTTTTCTTATACTAATTGTATTCCTCTTTGAATAACTTAAGTCTCAAAAGGAAAATCATTTATTCCTTAAATAAGAATTCTCCTAAATAAGAAAACTACTAAACAAGAAAAGCCTATAAAATATCTTAATTTAAGATTTACAAATTTTCATTGAAAAATGAGACCTATTTCCTAACAAATTTTTTTATCCTGGCCCAATTTTCATGTTTGAGATAATCAAAATAATAATAATAATTAGTGCTAATTCTCAATTATCTTTGCAATTGCTTTGGTCATTGGTAGAGGATTGTTTGACAAACTAACTTGTGTAATATTTTTGTCTTTTCTGGGTTCCAAGTATATCATTTAAATTAGGTTTTATGCAAGTTATTGTGTTAGTCTTGACTACGCTTTGACATTCTTAAGTCTCTATATAGTGTTATTGACTTCTCTAAACAGGGAACATCACAAGCTTTCTAAGAAGTCTTAACCTAATAATCAAAGATTAGTTGTTTTATAATATGTATATTGATCATTTCATTATTGATAATGCAACATATCAAGCCAAATTTGGTGTCTAATGCTTTAAAATGTCATGTAGTGAATTTTGTCTTATAATAAACATATTTATCTTTTTTCTTCTTTTTGTAATAACATTAAATAATTTGCTTGACTAGACTTTTTCATTGTGATGTCTGGCTATGATCATCCGTAATTTAAGCATCTTCTATTAGGCATTTAATTTTAGGTATATTTGTGTTACAAATGCTTTTTACGATATCGATCGGATCATTGGTGCAAGATATTGCATATAATGTGATGGAGCGACGTAACGAAAGTGGAATTGATAGGATAAGTATAACTAGATATCGTTCTAGGACAAGACCAAGTCAACGCGATTAGGTTACACTATAATTAAAGCATGATTAGATCCGTTCTAATTCAAACGACTCTACAAGAGAGATTTTTGATAAATAATTCCAAATGAATTATAAAAGAGAAATTTTATTGAATTATTAAATTGAAGTTATAAAAATAATTATAAGACCTATCTATTTATAATAGAGAAACATATTTTCCTAAGTTAACTTAAAAAGGGAAACTAATTCACAATTATAATAGAAATAAAAGACTAAAATATTACTCCTTAATTAACTCTAATTAAAATAGAAAATAAAATTCTAGAATCCTAAAATAACTAAATTAACGTCCTACATCATACTCTCCCTCTTAAAAGCAACTCATCATCGCGTTTGAATACAGATCGAAGGATGAAACTTGTAGTGTAGGAGCAAATCATCTTGTAATTTAAATTTATTCTTTTCTCATCAATCTTTCACTGAAACTTTGAAAAATTCATACTTCAACAATTTCTTTCGCTTATATATTTTCTAGGAGATGAAGACTTCCAAGAATGAACAACAATAAAATAACTTTTGCCTTTTCTTAATTGTCGCTCAATGCGCTCTCAAATGGTTTAATGCATTTTATAGGTAAGGAAAGTCGAGGGAAGTTGGTGAGCTTGGTCTGCTGTATTATAAGCTTAGGGATGGTTTAATGCAGGTTCCTGGGAAAAAGTACTATACCTCACCAGAGTCAACACAAGCTCAACACTTTGGAAAACTGATGGATTTTTGCAAGAAGTTTGACGTATATAACATACCAATTTGAGTGTTAGAGAGGAAGAGAGATCGATTCCAATAAAGTCAAAGCATCAAAAGAAAAGGATACTATATCACCTTATTGATATCTCGAATAAGCTTCAACTAATCTTAAACCGCAATCTATAAGACTAGGACTCGAAATCTTAATGGTTCTCAAGTTTTCAGAAGACCATAAGCTTAAATGCTCTAGGAACTGAAATTTAGAAATTTGGTTGCAGTGCCATTCATCCTTAATTATGGAATTGAAAGCCAAAGAGAATAGTATAAGGATTTGAGATTCTTACACGATGCTAAATTGATCTCACTAGGCATCTTCCATCCAATAATATCTTGTGATGGGCACCAAATACTCTAATCTCCATATATCCGAGTTCACAATTGTCTTCTCAAAAGGGAAAAACAAAGTTCACAATTTTCTCTTAATTGGATTCTAGTAACATCGATCAACCAACTAATTTCGTATTTTTAAAACCTTGACATATATGAACTATATTTTAATACAAGTTTGAACTCATGGGATAGTATTTCAAACCAACTAAAGACGGGCGTTACTATACATAATTATTATTACTTTATTGATTTTATAGAACGTACATATCAATATTCCTGACTTATACCTTTGTTTCACTTCCAGTCCCTATGTTAATAGAAGTGAAACTTCTAAACACCCTTTTCTGCGTGATAAAATTTAAATAAAATTGTCAATCTCTATATAATGGAGGTGTTAAAGAGATATTTTATAGTCTCTTCAACTATATAAGCTTGGCACAACGTTTAGCTATGAGCAAACTTTTGAGTAAAAGTTAAGTTCATAAATTTTTGTTTAATATTAGAGCCAACTCACGAGCTAATTAAAATACAAACCTTCCATAACCATGTAAACAGTGTTAAATTAAGCTGCATGAATGATGAAATCACGTACATATGGAGATTTTGTTAAAGACGGAGTAAATCAGATAACGAGGTGACTCATTCAAACTATATAGTTTATCCAACGTAAATTTTATTGTTAGTAAAATTACCAATAAAATAAAATTTTTACATGAACCATTGATGAAAATAAGTTAAGAAAATATGTCTGGTTTCCTTATTATATACAATTACAGGCAAGATCCATTATTTTGTTAGTGCTGGTTTCCTTATTATATAAAGATACAGCAACCGATATCCAAACATAATTAGTAAATTAAGCGCTTCCAATTATTCTTAACTTACCTATAAAGAACAAACAAAACCGATTGGTGAATAAATAGTAACCCCAAATGGCCCAATTTTATCACAAGAAAATTAAGTTGGTAAAAAATTTTGAAGCTGAACATGGCTGATTGGAATGATAAGAGTATCAAAATTGGAGACTACAAAATTTCCTTAATACTGCTATCACACATGTTGATAACATTTGTTGCTGGAAGAGGAGTTGATCAATTCATGAAAAATAGAGAGCTGCCCATGCATGAGGGAACAATAAAAACCATTGAGGTTATTAACATTTTTTTCTATTTTTGTTTAAATTTATGAATTTTCAAAACTCAAGTTGCAGTGATATGTTTGCAGAGTGAAGATGGTGATGTGATTGACTGTGTGGACATATGGAAACAACCTGCTTTTAATCACCCACTTCTGAAAAATCGCACCGTAGAGGTTAGTCCATAAAAAAATTTACATTAAAGATTTCTAATTAAATGTTTCGAAAACTAAAAGTTTGTCTTTTAAATTCATACATAAAACCCCATGTGCATTCAAGACGAACCGACGAAGCAGAAAACAATCCAAATATAATCTTTCAAAGTTGGCATAAGAATGGTGAATGCCCTGAAGGAACTGTCCCACTATTAAGAAGAACACTTCATTTTAATCATAATCGCCGCATATCCCCAGCATTTTTGCAAAAGAAAGTAGCACAGCCAAACGATCTCAATGATCCCTCTAATCATGAGGTCAGAATTTAACTTTAATTATAATGACTTTTCACTTTGTTATAATTTTAAGATCTTTTAATTGTATCTAATAATTTCATCTTCTTTTGTATGAAAAAATAATCAAAAACATATATGATTATCAGTATGCGCAAGTTTCTGCAGTTGATGGAAATTACTATGGTGCCCGTGCTGAAATCAACGTTTGGAACCCTGTAACAAAATTCGGAGAACCCAGTTTCGCTCAAATTTGGGTTGTGGCAGGCGAGAGAAATGAGTTGAATACTGTGGAGGCTGGATGGATGGTAATTAAGCTTCGGCCATTGAAACATGCATACAACTTGTACATTTATAGCACCTGTGGAAATATTAATTAAAATTCCTAGGGCGAGTGGAGTTCAGACTTCATACAATTTTAATATTTAAACTAAAAATGAATTAACTAAAAATTCAAGTACTGCCTGAACGTTTATTAATTAAGGAAATAATTAATTCACGATTCCAGGTTAACAATGGCGAGAAGAAAACAAGATTGTTCATATATTGGACTGTAAGTAGATTTGATTATTCCTTCAGTTCCATATTAGATTATTGACCATCATTGAACAAATTTCTTAAATTGCTACGTCTGTATATATATATATATATATATAGAGAGAGAGAGAGAGAGAGAGAGAGAGCGAGTATATCAATATATTAATTACTCTTTTAAATTTTTGCCATCACGTTTTTTATGTTGCTGTTAGAGTGATGGCTACCAAGGCACAGGTTGCTACAATCTTGATTGCCCTGGTTTTGTGCAAACAAACAAGAATATAGCCCTTGGTGCTCCTATAGAACCTGTTTCAAAGTATGGTGGGGAGCAACGTGAAGTACTCATCACCATACATAAGGTACGTAGTAACAGTCATTTTCATATTTCTGTTAACATTACTAGAACAACACAAAAAAGAATGTTAATTTTGGATTGTTAAATTAAACCCTAATACTATTAGAGAGAGACTGACTGCATTGATTATTTTTTTTCTCCTTTGATCAGTACAATAATATTGATGGAAATTGGTGGCTGCAAGTGCAAGACCAGTTAGTAGGGTATTGGCCAAGCTCCATCTTTACACATTTAGCCGGCACTTCTGATGCTGTATCTTGGGAGGAGAGATAGTCAATAACCAACCTGATGGTCATCACACTTCAACTCAAATGGGAAGTGGCCATTTTCCTAACGAAGCCTTTGGAAAAGCTAGTTTCTTCACAAATCTTGGATACTTTGATAAAGATAGCAATGTCAAAGATCCTGAAAATCTTATGCCTTATGTGACAAGACCCGCCTGCTACGATTTGCGTAGTGGAAAAGTCAACAAGTATGGTGTCTTTTTTTATTTTGGAGGTGCTGGATATTCAAAAACTTGTCCGTGAAAATTATATGTATCATCAATTGAATAAAGTTGTACTGCTAGTTAGTCGTTACTAAATAACATCGGAATTGTCTTTATTATTCGTTTTGGCAAAAACTACTTTGTGTGTTGTACTTTATGATCGGAAAAAGAACCCAAAAAAATAGGTAAACTTTTTTGAAATGGTATAATTAAATAATATTGTGACTTTCTTCATAGATAAACTGAAAAAGTTAAAGCATGTAAATAAAAATTCAGGGTATATAAGTTAGAAAAATTCACTTTTAAATTCATTTTCTTCTTTTTTTTTTATTAAAGGTCTTGTGAATCGCAGAAACAACCCATCGACCATTGGTTTAGTCTCTCTCAAAGTCAGCAGTGGAAGTTAAATAATCATTCGAAAATATAATCTCTCCAAAATTATTAAATTGTAGAAAGTGTACATGCAAGCTTCCGAAGTTTAAACAGAGAATGAAAGAAAGATTGCATAAATTAAAGTACACCTCAATACGGGAGACAGACTTGATTGACACTAATTATTTGAAGAATTAACATGCCAACCTTAAAAAAACTGAAAATTGAGCAAATCATATAATTAATTAGTAGCCCACTGAAAATAATTGCAGCAAGCACCCTTGTTAGGAGTCCAGTTCCCACATCCGAAAAAGAAGCTTCCACACTTTGGTCCTGGCTTTCGAATTATCTTCTTGAAGCTTTTGGCTCCACAGAAACAATAACGAAATTCTTCAACTTCTGCTGGAACTCGAGAAGTACGCTGAAAAGTACACGTAGGTTGCGGCACAAGAAACTGATGATGATTATTCCACGTCATCAGAGAATTCTGAGTAATTGCATGCGGCGGCGTCAAAGATTTAGTAATTGAGAATGTAAATCCCCTCTGCATGATGACTGCAAGTAATCTAGCAATGTTTATGGAGTCATCAAGGCCACAGTGAACACGGCCGTGCCAAACAAGGCCAGCCAGCTCAACAGCCTCTTTCAAATTGCATCTCACTTCGCCAAAAACCTTTCTGAATGGAACCCTCAAGTTGATCCAACGGTTGAAATAAGCTGGCTTTGGAATGTTCTTGAACCGGCATTCGGATTCCAGCATCACTTGACAATCCCAATCAGACCACGTCACCACAGCAAAGTCGGTACCCCTAACGCCCATATGCTGCAGCCAATTATCATGTAAAAGTAATGCCTCGCCAAGAACAATGCCACTGTCAACTTGATGCTGCTGAATTCCCGTCAGCTCCTTGCAGAATTCCGTAAGCAAATTATTGTGAGTTGGACGCACGTAGGTTTGAAAACAGGCTGCAATCTGTCCAGTGACACCACTTACTATAACCGAAGGAAATTCTATTATTTCCTGCGGGTGTGGAGCCTTATTTTTGTCACACGTGGCCTCGAAGTCGACCACTATAAAGTAATCAAAATCCTGAAGCTTTTGCGGAAGAAAAGGATTTGGCTGACGAAGAAGAAAGTGGTAATTTGGGAAAAAGGGGTTTCTTTGGAAGCTGTCAAGGGCCATTCTATCTCACGTTTTTTATTGTAGATGTAGATTAATTTCGGATTTAAGACACTGTGTGTGTATACATATATATATATATAGATGATGAAATTTATTTTTCTAATGCAGTTTTAATTTCCTAATTATTTTTATATGTTTTTATTTTCTAGTTGCGTTAGGAATTGGGCTAGTATTTGATTTCAGATATAGGTTAATCCTATTTGCATTAGAATTTCGTTAAAGGTTTGGGGTTCGATTTCCTTAATGGAATGGAGAAGTAATCAGAATCAGTGAAGATGTAATGAAAAATATTATAGCGGCACGTAACTAAGTTATAATCAAACTCTTAATTAAAAGGGACTTGGATTTCATGCTGGTATAATTTTGCGCTGAGCAAATATAGGATTGTGATCGGTGTTTATTTATTAGCATACTAATAATTGACCAGTAATTATATCTTAGTTATACTCAAGTATTTATTATTAGATATTTTATACATAACACCACATGAAAAAAGGGTCATTTTCAAGAGCAAATATCCTCGAAAATACATAAAGACACTTGAAAAATTCATTTTCGAGCGGGGCATGCTGTTGACCATCGTCGTATTAAATCTTATCAGAAAAGTAGAATTTCTAATGAGACGTCGGAGAAGAAAATGTATTTTCAAGGGCAGCGTCCTCGAAATGAAATTATATGCCCTCGAAAATAAAATAGAATAAACCTAGTTATTTTTCTTTTCAACTATAACTTGCCCTTGAAAATAAAAGTACACCGTCAGAAATATGTTTATCTTTTTGTTTAGTAACCCCTTGTATTTTATTTAATAATATTAATTTATTTTTATTTTTTAAATGTATATATTATGAAAGTGACATAGGAAACATAATAATAATACACAAAGTATACTAAATGTAATTTCATATACTTATTGAAAATGTAAAGCAATTTCGCTAGTGCGGTGTTTAGTGATTTAATTTATGTTTGTATTTATTATATGAAATATATGTTTGACTTGTATTTAAAAATAAGAGATATTATCAATTTTTCACTTAAGTTATTCTGACATATCATGTCAGTTCTATGGTTTAATAAAAAGTGCATTTTACTACTAAGCGTTTATCCTTATCAATTTATCACTATTCTATTAACTTAATTAAAATTTTGCTGATGTCATGTGGGCATTTAAGACATTTCCAATTAAAGCCAAAACGCTGCGTTTTCATTACTGTCACTAACTCGAGAAAGAACATTTACGCCTTCAAAAGACAGATTCATATTCATATAAAATATAAATTATAATTTCATCACAAATGGCATCAAGAAAATGGTGGGCCATGTCAGCACTACGGTGCCCGCATTACTACTTCACAGTAATGTCATCACCATCAAGGTGGGGTCTCGCGTGAGCTGAGCTTAGTGGACGACGTCATGTGGAGTGCAGTAACGGTCATGGAATCAATGGCTCGTCTCTCCGTGTTCTATTTCTTCTTTCTCTTATGTGGCTGCATTGTTTAAATTTTCAGTTTCGGACATTGGCGACGTCATTCCGATCTCGTGTATCGAATTATGACGTCGTCAATTGAGTTGCTAGTTCAATCAGGTGGCAGATATTCTTAGGTTGTTGGATCATTTGTCTAATTCTTCGTTAATTGGAAGAGTACAAGAACAGTATTGCATGTATCTTCAGTTTTTAACTTTTTAATATACTTAATATTATTATTTTTTCCATGAAATAACTTAATAGAAAAATTTCGTCCTGTAACATATATAAGTCTTAAGATCAATATTACAAATCATTAATTGGTTACGAGGTGGTCTATGAGCACCTCCATACAGTTTCATGTGGAAGTATACTTTATTTTATTCATAATTTTTTTGTGATTAGTACATATCAAGTCAAAATGACAAAATTAATCTTATGATGAAAATTTTCATCCTGTAACATGTATGTCTTTAAGATCAATATTACAAATCATTGATTGGTTGCGAGGTGGTCTATGAGCACCTCCATACAGTTTCATGTGGAAGTATATTTTATTTTATTCATAATTTTTTTGTGATTAGTACATGTCAAGTCAAAATGGCAAAATTAATTTTATGATGAAAAGTCTTAATTGGTCGTCTTCCTATAAATACCTAAATAATATATCATTAATGTGGTTGAAATGTACGTGGCACATGAACCTTTCAACTTAAGTGGTCTAATCAAATTAAATCATGTAATTGGTGACAAATCAAGCTATCAGCGTGAATTAAGAGACTTGTTTTTTTTGAAAGAAAATAGCTATTTATTAATGTGACAAATAATGATCACAAGATAACAACGTTGTGAGCTCAGCAGGAGCTTCTTTTAACTAAAAACAACAATTTGGCTTCAGCAATGCCAATTTAGACAACTTGTGAGCCACTAAATTACAAACTTTGTGGACAAAATTAAACACAACATTAACAATATCCTTAGCCAGATCTTGAATCTCATCAACTAGCTATCCAATCTCACTCCAGCTTGCAAACTTGCCAGTGATCAGCCTAATCATATTTTGTGAATTTGATTCGATAATTAAAGGATAAATCCCCATTAATTTGGTCATCTTCATGTTGGAGAATTTGAAGGATTAAAC
>CM046813.1:37045364-37114813 GCA_025617385.1 Murraya koenigii
TATTTATTTATGTAAGCTTTAATTTGCTCTCACGAGGTTTATTAATTTTGAAGCATTTTTCTTGCTTTTATTCATGTACAAGATTTTACACACTTATAATTCAAGGAAATCGAACACCAATACTTGTAATACAAGGGAACTTATCGGAAATATTTCACCAAATGTCAGTGCATTCCATAGCCTTTAACTTCTCGCCCATCTTGATAAGTCACCCTATATGCCCCTGGCTCAGCTATTTATGAGATCCTATAAGGACCCTCCTAATTCGGCCCCAACACCCATTGTCCGGGATTCTTAGTGCTCCGGTTTACTCTTCTAAGTACCCAGCCTCCCACCGAAATCATTGAATGTGCACGCTCGGTCGTAGTAGTGGGCCATCCTCTATCGGTATTCTCGCCATCTTTATCACCGACCTTTCCCTTTTTCATCCAAGCAGATCCAAATTTGCACACACCTTCTCGCTGCTCGCCTCCTCATCAAAGTGCTCCGCTCGATGTGTGCCCATCCCTATTTTTGCTGGGATTACTGCTTCATGTCCGAATGCCAAGGAAAATGGTGTCTCCCCCTTGGCGGTTTTGTATGTGGTCCTACAAGCCCATAACACACCAGGTAGCTCGTCCACCAAAGCTCCCTTCTGCTCACCTAGTCCGGTCTTCCCGAGACGCTTTATAGTTTTGTTCGCGGCCTCCACTTGCCCATTTGCCTACGGGTGTGCCGGGCGAGTAGAACTTCGCCTCATCCCCATGTTTCGCAGAAGTCCCTAAACTTTTATTGTCGAACTGCTCTCGTTGTCTCGTGACCGCAGCGTGGGGATCCCATACCGCAAATTACATTTCTCCTAATAAAGTCGTGGTTTTGCTTTCAGAATATCGCTTAAAGCTTCCACTTCAACCCATTTAATGAAATAATTGATTGCCACCACTGAATATGTTGCAGATGCTCTCTTTGGCAGCTGGTCCGATCAAATCAATTCCTCATCGAGCAAATAACCATGGTGAGTTCATTATCGTGAGGTTCTCATGCCATTGAGCTATATGGTTGGCAAAACATTGACAATTTTGCAGCTCTTGGTCTTTTCCTCGGCATCCCGGTGAATCCGAGGTAGAAGTACCATTGCCTTAAAGCTTTAAAAGTTAGAGACCTCACGCTGTAATCGGTTTCCGCAAACCCTTAGTGTATTTCCCTAAGGACGTAGTCGACCTCCTCCTTGTCCAAACAAAGATAACAAAGCGGTGGTATATTCTCGCTTGTACAATACTCCATCGATCGTGGTATACCTCACCGCTAGCATCTCAGCTTCCTACCGCTTATTGTCGGCAGATAATGTCCTTACCTCGAGATAAGAGATAATTGATCCATTCAGTGTCTCGCTCGAGGACAAGCTCATCACCTGCCTTCCCGCTCGAAGCTTCCGCAAACCTTCGCAGTATTTCCCCGAGGACGTAGTCGGCCTCCTCCTTGTCCAAACAACATAACAAGCAAGGTGGTATATTCTCACCGCATAATACTCGTCGATCAAGGTATACCTCACCGCTAGTATCTCACCTTCCTTGCCTACTTCTGTCGGCAAACAATGTCCCCACTTCGAGATAAGAGATAATCGGATCCATCCAGATCTTGCTCGAGGACAAGCTCATCATCTCGCCCTCCCTGCTTGATATTCGAAAGGTGTTTTAATCTCCACCGGAATGGACTTGGGTATTTTGAGGTCTCGACATAGCTGCCATCCGTAGCTATCATATCTCGCCCAAAATTTTTCTCCCTCGCAACTGCTCCACCTCTACAACCGAAACTTCCCAATTAACTGCCTCACCTTTCGCTCGAAGCTTTTGTTAAGGTGGTTTACCACCAGCTGAGAATCTGTCCGGACCTTCACCTCCTACGCCTTCACCACTAACGCGAGCTTCAGTCCCGCAATTATAGCCGCAGACTCAACTCTAGTTATCGGTGGCCTTAAACTTGAGCTTTACTGAGATATTGTACTTCCACCCCTTCGTGAATAAGAAGCACTACTCCTACTCCCGCTCCTTGATCTCCACACAACCCATCTACTATAACCGTCCAAACTTTGTCTGGAATAAGCTCCTCTACTGCTCACTTGTTGTCTGCTTCTTTGTTGATTCTCGGCATTCACCACAAAGGTCGCTGTGGCTCAGTGCTCTAATCGTTGTTCAGGTCGGTAGCTATGTCAAACTCGCTGAGCTCTATTGATCACTTTACTAGCCGGCCCGAAGTCTCTGGCTTGTGCAGGATCTGCCTAAGTGGTTGGTTCGTCAAGATCACTATTAAGTGTGCTTGGAAATAAGGCCTCAATCTCTGAGCTGCTGTTACCAATGCGAGTGCCCACTTCTCTACCTGTGGATACCAAGTCTCCGCCTCCAACAATGCTCTTCTCGTATAATATATGGGGTGTTGCACCCCCGACTCTTCTCTTATTAGGACCGACCTCGTTGCCCATTGTCACACCGCCAAATACAAATATAGAACTTTTCCTACTCACGGTGTTAATAAGTACGGGTCTTTAGCAAGTACTCCTTCAACCGCTGAATGCCGCTTACACTCTGGTGTCTACTTTGTCTTCCTCCCTTTTTCCATCACTTAGAAGAAGGCATGACATTTTTCCTGCTTCTGGAGATGAATCTATCGAGGGATGCCAACTTACCCGTGAGGCTCTATATTTTCTGAGAGTGCATAGGGACTTCATGTCTATCACCTCCCTTATCTTTTATAGGTTGGCCTCAATTCCTCACATCGATCATGAAACCCAAGAATTTTTCAGAACTCACCCAAAGGCACACTTATCGTGGTTAAGCTTCGTCCCAAGACTCCCTCAAGAGCGCAAGGTCTCTTCTAGATGCTTGACATGTTCTTCTCAGATCCCCGACTCGGTGATCATGTCATCCACATAAACTTCCATCGCGTGGCCGATCGTAGGCTTGAAAATCTTATTCATTAGTCTCCGTATGTTGCCCCTGCTCTTCGAGCCGAAGGGCATGACATTGTAGTAAAATAGACCTCGGTTGGTGATGAAGGTCGGTACTCCACGTCCTACCATACATGGGATTCGCTGTAACCCAAGAAGGCACCCATGAAGTTCGAGCAGCACCGTGTCCCATCGTGGAGTCAACCAACCGGGTCTATCTTCGCAATGGGAAGTTGTCATTTGACAAGATTTATTCAAATCGTGAAGTATACACACATTCTTCATTTTCCACTAGCCTTCTTCACCAAGCACTCACGCTTGAAACCGCTTAGGATGTTTGACTTTCCTTATGAATTCCGCCTTCAACGCCTTCTCCACCTCACTGCTCATGGTCTCATATCTCTCCCGGTCGACGCACCTTCTCTCTCGCCTTACCGGCCATGGCCTCCTCTTATTGTCAATTTGTGGCATGCCACCTTCGGATCGATCCTGTGCATATCTTCATGCGTCCAGTGAACACATCGTAATGTGCTCACAAGCACTCGACTGTGCTTTTTCTTACCGCCGCTAATACCGCGAGCCAATCCTAATCTTCTTTCTCAATCGCTCAGCCTTATCAAAATTTCCTTTAACTCTTCAACTGGCTCTTGCCTCCCTTCTTCGACTCACGCCGGCCCAAGAACGCTACCTATATCGCTTTCATCACTGCAGGCATAGCAAGACTCGACCGAGCTTTTTCTCACCGTCGCTAATACCGTGAGCCGATCCTAACCTTCTTCTCTCTGCCTTCCGGCCTTATCAAAATTTTCTTTAACTCTTCAGCTGGCTCTGCCTCCCTTCTTCGACTCACGCCTCACGTCCCGGCGACATTTCCGCGATCGCTTTCATCGTCGTGGCATAGCAGCTCTCGCGACCGCTTGATCACTCTTGACAACTCCCACCGCTCCATTTATGCAATATTTTAGTGGTCGAGTAGTAGGTGGACATCACCGATTGGTCGATCCTCATAAAAGGCCCTCCCAATATTGCCTCGGTAGGGCAGTCGACTTCTTCTACAACCACGAAATCCAATATCATGTTCTTCTCAAATGGCTTCAAGCCCATGTTACTAGCAAGTTGACAATTCCTGCAGGGGTTAGCTTTCCCCACCGAATCCTTTTGTAGAGGTGCTCGTCCGCTCAAGCCTCACATCTCGCTATTCCCATATCGTCAAGAGTGGACTCAAGAGAATGTCCACCGAACTTCCCGAGTCCACCAACATCCGGCTGAGCTCTCTGTTAATGACATTTGCTCTTATAACCAAGGCGTTCTCGTGGGGCATAGGACCTTTTCTTCATCCTCCTCCGCCTATATGATTGGCACTTGTCGAATTTTAGCTCTTTTGCGATGGGCACAAGAAATAGAACTTTCCGACTAGCGGATGCGTATTTGCTGTAGTTCTTTCTGCCTCGCTTGAATTTCCCGCCATCATGGGCCCTCTTGCTATCACTCTCACGTAGGTGGTTCGCGGTCCATATCACAGTGCTTGTCTCATCCCCTTCCCGTTGCCGCTAGACCACCGGGTGCCCCTCTCAATGAATTCGCCCAAGCACCGGCTTTCTAACCAAGTCCTCCATCAGTTCTTTAGGTCACGACACCGCAACATCGAAAGTGGCCATGATCGCTGTGGAATCTGCAGTAACTCGCTTCTATCCCTCCTGCTTGCTTGCTTGACATCGGCGTAAGGAACACAATAGCCCCGATTCCTCAACAACTTAAAGCATCTCCTCGTGAGACAGCTTCAGGGTGTATTGCTCAGAAGCTGGCTCGTCAACCATCTCGCACCGGCCCCGTCCCGTGCAAAGTTTCTCGAGTGTGGAAGCAATGGGCGGTCTGGCTATGTTGACACCGAAGCGTGAGTGTCTTCGTGCTAGTGATCGGTCTTCGCCTCGGCTAGATTGTCATGAACGGGTCCCGCCTCAACATTCCCCAAACACATGCAATTAAGCCACGATTCATGTAATTGATTACACCGCAAATAATATCTAAAACATCCTTCAACTAGTGAGTCAGAATCAAGAAAATCCATTGAAAGCACAAAGCTTTCTACAATTGTATTAGTTACAACTCACGGACAACGTTATTATTTAATTTAATTGTGGCTTAAATGTAAGTACGAAAAACATATTTGTCGCTTCGCCATGAGTGGCACTGAGTTTAGTGCGATTAAAACATGATTAACGGATGTTAAGTAATTCGTCACGGATGGTGTTTTGCAAGAAACCCGATGCACTTAGACAACCTTGTCGGATCATGCGTCCGTAACATGACGCCGTATATTGGTGACTAAATAATTAACGGATCTGATCAAATGATGAGACATGGAGCTGCAACCACGATGTGATTAGGTCTATCTTTCTTAATTTAACAGTTCTTCGATTTATTTTGCTCACCGGTCATCTTCGCCAATTAGCTGCTTCCTGTTTTGATTCTGTTAATTCATGTTCGTTGTTTGACAATGGCTACAATAACCGCTTTCTTTTTAAAATGCACATAGAGAAGAATAATTTTGTAAATCATCATCGAAAGTTTAGTATTTACATAGTACTTACAACGAAAATTCCAACAATTACAAGTTGCAATAGGTACTGACACTAATAACATGTCTTACTTTGATAATTATAACATGTAATTGCAATTGATCTAAATGTCTTTTTTTTTTTTTATTCTTGTGAATCTGAACGATTAGATGGGTGGATGCCAATGTAGCGGCCAATGATTTTTTTCATTGTATTTTTATATGGGTTGAAGGAATCTAAGACAGATCACGGGTATAAAAATTGCTTTTCCATTCATGGAAAAGGAGAGCTCATCGTCGGTCATCTTAATTTATTTATACTAAAGTTGTTGGCTTAGAAAGATATCACTTTATTTAGAAGATTGTTAGTTTTTCTCATATTAAAATTAATATGTGTATTACTTTTTTATTATTTTTATAATAATTAATACCTTACTTTATAGTATTGTATTTATTTTTAAATATATTTATGTTTATTATTAATTAGATAAATTATATAAATTAAAATTAAAATGAAATAATTTAAATACTAAAAATAAAAATATAAGATTAAGTATGAATAAATGATAATAATAATAATATATATTTTTATATTTTTGTGTTAGTTTTAATATTTTTATCCTTTAAATTTTTTATATTAAAAATTATTGATTATTATAGAAATAAATAAAAATAAGTGATATTTATTTATTTAGGAGATACTCACAGTCTTTATTTATTTCCAAATGTCATAGTAAAAACAAAAAAAGGTCGATTCCAGGATAATTTTCTCCTTATGTTACTTTCAATGAAGTTTTTCTCAGGCTTCCTGGCAAGTATCCTTGCAGTTGGAGAAATGCTTCTTGTCGAGAAGGTTGAGAGAAGCTCGACAAAAACGGCAAGCATGTTTTATTTCTCTCTCTTCTCGCAAGCTTATCATTTTTAATTATTAAAAATAATAAAAAATAAAAAGAGAAGAAATATAGAGGAAACATAATCATTTTGTTTCCTCACCTCTGTCTCCACTTTATAATCAATTGATCTTATTTACCTACTATACCAAATCCCCATCATTTTCCTCTTCATTTTCTTTCAAAATCTTTATCCGAACTATTATATTTTTCTTCACCAAAACTCTACAGTAACCTCGCTTCTCCCAAACAAGGAAGTACCACCTCATTTTAGATTCTGAAGTGTTTGGATAATATCTAGGCAGTCTTCTCGAGGCCCTTCCAACTGGATAAAACACCCTGGGACAACCTTGTTCGAGCAGTAGTCCCGACCATCGGCACGAACACGACCTCACCTGCACGCCTCCCCGGGCAAGGTCAAGGAATTCGAGCCGCATGAGCCCCGAGCACTCCTCCGGCCGCCGAGGTCGCCCACCCCGGCCAAAGCCCGCCAAGGTCGAGAACCGGCACTCCTTTCCTCGCCGCAGAGATCAAGTCCCCGAGCACAACCGGGTTTGCGCAGCCACGAGACGTAATGGAATGTAAGACCCTGCCTGTGGCGCACCGACTCGATTTCTCGTAATCTTGGCACACCTTTAATGTCTCGACCGGGCTCCACATGGTACGGTGGCGGTACTTATTGCCGATGGCTCGGCACATGGAGTCATCATTCCTAGCGCATACGCCCGACATGGTGATCCGCCACGTGGACCGGATCAAGGAGACGACCACGCATCCCTGAGGAATATTACGCCAATCCCTACTGCCGAGGACCAGACACCACCAACGTGGAGTGGACGACTGAAATGGAGTATAAAAGGAAACGAAGGGTACGCTACTGGGTTGGAAATTCTGATTCACAAAAAGGGGGTTGAACAAACTGATTCACAAGGGGTTACAAGAGCTTACACAGGTTCTTCTGACTTTCCTTACATTGATTCTCTAAAAACACCATATTTATTCTAAAGGAAGGGCGAAATAATATCCCTTTCATCTTTCCTGGCCTCCTCACTATCTTATGCTTGGCACCGTCTTGCCTTAGGTTAGGCTTTGAGACTTACGGCCTTTAGCTTCATTAATGAGCTTATCTTGCTCGAACCTTTCTGGCTTATACTTGGCACCGCCTCGCCTTAGGTTAGGCTTCGAGACTTACTACCTTTAGCTTCATTAGTGAGCTTATCTTGCTTGAGCCTTTCTCGCTTTACGCTTAGCAACTGCTTTTGCCTTATGTTAGGCTTTGAAACTTACTACCATTAGCTTTTATTTATTTATGTAAGCTTTAATTTGTTCTCACGAGGTTTATTAATTTTGGAAGCATTTTTCTTGCTTTTATTCATGTACAAGATTTTACACACTTATAATTCAAGGAAATTGAACACCAATACTTGTAATACAAGGGAACTTATCGGAAATATTTCACCAAATGTTGTGCATTCCATAGCCTTTTAACTTCTCGTCCATCTTGATAAGTCACCCTATATGCCCCTGGCTCAGCTATTTATGAGATCCTATAAGGACCCTCCTAATTCGGCCCCAACACCCATTGTCCGGGATTCTTAGTGCTCCGGTTTACTCTTCTAAGTACCCGCCTCCCACCGAAATCATTGAATGTGCACGCTCGGTCAGTAGTAGCGGCCATCCTCTATCGGTATTCTCGCCACCTTTATCGCCGACCTTTCCCTTTTTCATCCAAGCAGATCCAAATTTGCACACACCTTCTCGCTGCTCGCCTCCTCATCAAAGTGCTCCGCTCGATGTGTGCCCATCCCTATTTTTGCCGGATTATCGCTTCATGTCCGAATGCCAAGGAAAATGGTGTCTCCCATCAGCGGTTTTGTATGTGGTCCTACAAGCCCATAACACACTGTAGCTCGTCCACCAAAGCTCCCTTCCGCTCACCTAGTCCGGGTCTTCCCGAGACGCTTTATAGTTTTGTTCGCGGCCTCCACTTGCCCATTTGCCTACGGGTGTGCCAGCGAGTAGAACTTCGCTCTATCCCCATGTTTCCGCAGAGTCCCTAAACTTTTATTGTCGAACTGCTCTCGTTGTCTCGTGACCAGGCGCTGGGGATCCCATACCGCAAATTACATTTCTCCTAATAAAGTCGTGGTTTTGCTTTCAGAATACTCGCTTAAAGCTTCCACTTCAACCCATTTAATGAAATAATTGATTGCCACCACTGAATATGTTGCAGATGCTCTCTTTGGCAGCTGGTCCGATCAAATCAATTCCTCATCGAGCAAATAACCATGGTGAGTTCATTATCGTGAGGTTCTCATGCCGTTGAGCTATATGGTTGGCAAAACATTGACAATTTTGCAGCTCTTGGTCTTTTCCCTGCATCCCGGTGAATCCGAGGTGAAGTACCATTGCCTTAAAGCTTTAAAAGTTAGAGACCTCACGCTGTAATCGGTTTCCGCAAACCCTTAGTAGTATTTCCCAAGGACGTAGTCGACCTCCTCCTTGTCCAAACAAAGATAATAAAGGGTAGGTATATTCTCTGCTGTACAACACTCCGTCGATCGTGGTATACCTCACCGCTAGCATCTCAGCCTTCCTCACCGCTTTTGTCTGCAGACAATGTCCTTACCTCGAGATAAGAGATAATTGATCCATTCAGTGTCTTGCTCGAGGACAAGCTCATCACCTCGCCTTCCCGCTCGAAGCTCCGCAAACCCTTCAGTATTTCCCCGAGGACGTAGTCGGCCTCCTCCTTGTCCAAACAACATAACAGCAAGGTGGTATATTCTCACCGCACAATACTGTCGATCAAGGTATACCTCGCCGCTATATCTCAGCTTCCTTGCCTACTTTGTCGGCAAACAATGTCCCCACCTCGAGATAAGAGATAATCGATCCATCCAGATCTTGCTCGAGGACAAGCTCATCATCTCGTCCTCCCTGCTTGATATTCGAGTAGTGTTTTAATCTCCACCGGAATGGACTTGGGTATTTTGAGGTCTCGATACAGCCGCCATCCGTAGCTATCATATCTCGCCCAAAATTTTTCTCCCTCGCAACTGCTCCACCTCTACAACCGAAACTTCCCAATTAACTGCCTCACCTTTCGCTCGAAGCTTTTGTTAAGGTGGTTTACCACCAACCGAGAATCTGTCCCGACCTTCACCTCCCACGCCTTCACCACTAACGCGAGCTTCAGTCCCGCAATTATAGCCGCAGACTCAACTCTAGTTATCGGTGGCCTTAAACTTGAGCTTTACTGAGATATTGTACTTCCACCCCTTCGAGAATAAGAAGCACTACTCCTACTCCCGCCTCCTTGATCTCCACACAACCCATCTACTATAACCGCCCAAACTTTGTCTCGAATAAGCTCCTCTATCGCTCACTTGTTGTCCGCTTTTGTTGATTCTCGTGCATTCACCACAAAGGTCGCTGTGGCTTGTGCTCTAATTGTTGTTCGGGGTCGGTAGCTATGTCAAACTCACCGAGCTCTATTGATCACTTTACTAGCCTACCCAAGTCTCTCGGCTTGTGCAGGATCCGCCTAAGTGGTTGGTTCGTCAAGATCACTATTAAGTGTGCTTGGAAATAAGGCCTCAATCTCCGAAATGTCAGCTACCAATGCGAGTGCCCACTTTCTACCGTGGATACCAAGTCTCCGCCTCCAACAATGCTCTTCTCAGATAATATATGGGTGTTGCACCCCGACTCTTCTCTTATTAGGACCGACCTGCTGCCCATTGTCACACCGCCAAATACAAATATAGAACTTTTCCTACTCACTGTGTTAATAGTACGGGTCTTTTAGCAAGTACTCCTTCACCGCTGGAATGCCGCTTACACTCGGTGTCTACTTTGTCTTCCTCCCTTTTTCCATCACTTAGAAGAAGACATGACATTTTTCTCGCTGTTCTGGAGATGAATCTATCGAGGGATGCCAACTTACCCGTGAGGCTCTATATTTTCTGAGAGTGCATAGGGACTTCATGTCTATCACCTCCCTTATCTTTTATAGGTTGGCCTCAATTCCTCACATCGATCACGAAACCCAAGAATTTTTCAGAACTCACCCAAAGGCACACTTATCGTGGTTAAGCTTCGTCCCAAGACTCCCTCAAGAGCGCAAGGTCTCTTCTAGATGCTTGACATGTTCTTCTCAGTATCCCTCGACTCGGTGATCATGTCATCCACATAAACTTCCATCGCGTGGCCGATCGTAGGCTTGAAAATCTTATTCATTAGTCTCTCGTATGTTGCCCCGCTGCTCTTCAGCCGAAGCGGCATGACATTGTAGTAAAATAGACCCCGGTTGGTGATGAAGGTCGTGTACTCCACGTCCTACCATACATGGGATTCGCTGTAACCCAAGAAGGCATCCATGAAGTCGAGCAGCATCGTGGTCCCATCGTGGAGTCAACCAACCGGGTCTATCTTTGCAATGGAAGTTGTCATTTGGACAAGATTTATTCAAATCGTGAAGTATACACACATTCTTCATTTTCCACTAGCCTTCTTCACCAAGCACTCACGCTTGAAACCGCTTAGGATGTTTGACTTTCCTTATGAATTCCGCCTTCAACGCCTTCTCCACCTCACTGCTCATGGCCTCATATCTCTCCGGTCGACGCACCTCCTCTCTCGCCTTACCGGCCATGGCCTCCTCTTATTGTCAATTTGTGGCATGCCACCTTCTGGATCGATCCTGTGCATATCTTCATGCGTCCGTGTGAACACATCGAATGTGCTCACAAGCACTCGACTGTGCTTTTTCTTACCGCTCGCTAATACCGTGAGCCAATCCTAATCTTCTTTCTCAATCGCTCAGCCTTATCAAAATTTCCTTTAACTCTTCAACTGGCTCTTGCCTCCCTTCTTCGACTCACGCCGCGTCCAAGAACGCTACCTATATCGCTTCTTCATCGTCGTGGCATAGCGAAGACTCGACCGGCTTTTTCTCACCGCTCGCTAATACCGTGAGCCGATCCTAACCTTCTTCTCTCGGCCTTCCGGCCTTATCAAAATTTTCTTTAACTCTTCAGCTGGCTCTTGCCTCCCTTCTTCGACTCACGCCCACGTCCGACGACATTTCCGCATCGCTTCACTGCGTGGCATAGCAGCTTCTCGCGACCGCTTGATCACCCTCGACAACTCCCACCGCTCCATTTATGCAATATTTTAGGGTCGAGTAGTAGGTGGACATCACCGATCGGTCGATCCTCATAAAAGGCCTTCCCAATATTGCCTCGGTAAGGCAGTCGACTTCTTCTACAACCACGAAATCCAATATCATGTTCTTCTCAAATGGCTTCAAGCCCATGTTACTAGCAAGTTGACAATTCCTGCAGGGGTTAGCTTTCCTCACCGAATCCTTTTAGAGAGGTGCTCGTCCCGCTCAAGCCTCACATCCGCTATTCCCATATCGTCAAGAGTGGACTCAAGAGAATGTCCACCGAACTTCCCGAGTCCACCAACATCCTGGCTGAGCTCTCTGCTAATGACATTTGCTCTTATAACCAAGGCGTCTCGTGGGGCATAGGACCTTTCTTCATCCTCCTCCGCCTATATGATTGGCACTTGTCGAATTTTAGCTCTTTTGCGACGGGCACAAGAATAGAACTTTCCGACCAGCGGATGCGATTTGTCGTAGTTCTTTCTGCCTCGCTTGAATTTCCCGCCATCATGGGCCCTCTTGCTATCACTCTCACGTATGGTGGTTCATGGTCCATATCACGTGCTTGTCTATCCCCTTCCCGTCGCTGCTAGACCACTGGTGCCCCTCTCAATGAATTCGCCCAAGCACCGGCTTTCAACCAAGTCCTCCATCAGTTCTTTAGGTCACAACACCGCAACATCGAAAGTGGCCATGATCGCTGTGGAACTCGCAGTAACCTCGCTTCTATCCCTCCCGCTTGCTTGGCTTGACATCTGCCAGTAGGAACACAATAGCCCCGATTCCTCAACAACTTAAAGCATCTCCTCGTGAGACAGCTTCAGGGGTGTATTGCTCAGAAGTGGGCTCGTCAACCATCTCGCACCGGCCCCGTCCTGTGCAAAGTTTCTCGAGTGTGGAAGCAATGGGCGGTCGGCTATGTTGACACCGAGCAGTGAGTGTCTTCGTGCTAGTGATCGTGTCTTCCGCCTCCGCTAGATTGTCATGAACGGTCCCGCTCAACATTCCCCAAACACATGCAATTAAGCCACGATTATGTAATTGATTACACTGCAAATAATATCTAAAACATCCTTCAACTAGTGAGTCAGAATCAAGAAAATCCATTGAAAGCACAAAGCTTTCTACAATTGTATTAGTTACAACTCACGGACAACGTTATTATTTAATTTAATTGTGGCTTAAATGTAAGTACGAAAAACATATTTGTCGCTTGCCTGTCATGAGCTGTGGAACTGTGAGTTTAATGTCGATTAAAAACATGATTAACGGACAGATAAGTAAGCTGACGCCGTATATTGGTGACTAAATAATTAACGGATCTGATCAAATGATGAGACATGGAGCTGCAACCACGATGTGATTAGGTCTATCTTTCTTAATTTAACAGTTCTTCGATTTATTTTGCTCACCGGTCATCTTCGCCAATTAGCTGCTTCCTGTTTTGATTCTGTTAATTCATGTTCGTTGTTTGACAATGGCTACAATAACCGCTTTCTTTTTTTAAAATGCACATAGAGAAGAATAATTTTGTAAATCATCATCGAAAGTTTAGTATTTACATAGTACTTACAACGAAAATTCCAACAATTACAAGTTGCAATAGGTACTGACACTAATAACATGTCTTACTTTGATAATTATAACATGTAATTGCAATTGATCTAAATGTCTTTTTTTTTTTTTTATTCTTGTGAATCTGAACGATTAGATGGGTGGATGCCAATGTAGCGGCCAATGATTTTTTTTCATTGTATTTTTTATATGGGTTGAAGGAATCTAAGACAGATCACGGGCATAAAAATTGCTTTTCCATTCATGGAAAAGGAGAGCTCATCGTCGGTCATCTTAATTTATTTATACTAAAGTTGTTGGCTTAGAAAGATATCACTTTATTTAGAAGATTGTTAGTTTTTCTCATATTAAAATTAATATGTGTATTACTTTTTTTATTATTTTTATAATAATTAATACCTTACTTTATAGTATTGTATTTATTTTTAAATATATTTATGTTTATTATTAATTAGATAAATTATATAAATTAAAATTAAAATGAAATAATTTAAATACTAAAAATAAAAAATATAAGATTAAGTATGAATAAATGATAATAATAATAATATATATTTTTATATTTTTGTGTTAGTTTTAATATTTTTATCCTTTAAATTTTTATATTAAAAATTATTGATTATTATAGAAATAAATAAAAATAAGTGATATTTATTTATTTAGGAGATACTCACAGTCTTTATTTATTTCCAAATGTCATAGTAAAAAACAAAAAAAAAAGGTCGATTCCAGGATAATTTTCACGTTATGTTACTTTCAATGAAGTTTTTCTCAGGCTTCCTGGCAAGTATCCTTGCAGTTGGAGAAATGCTTCTTGTCGAGAAGGTTGAGAGAAGCTTCGACAAAAACGGCAGCATGTTTTATTTCTCTCTCCTCGCAAGCTTATCATTTTTAATTATTAAAAATAATAAAAAATAAAAAGAGAAGAAATATAGAGGAAACATAATCATTTTGTTTCCTCACTCTCTGTCTCCACTTTATAATCAATTGATCTTATTTACCTACTATACCAAATCCCCATCATTTTCCTCTTCATTTTCTTTCAAAATCTTTATCTCGAACTATTATATTTTTCTTCACCAAAACTCTACATAACCTCGCTCTCCCAAACAAGGAAGTACCACCTCATTTTAGATTCTGAAGTGTTTGGATAATATCTAGGTGTCTTCTCGAGGCCCTTCCAAACTGGATAAAACACCCTGGGACAACCTTGTTCGAGCAGTAAGTCCCGACCATCGGCACGAACACGACCTCACCTGCACGCCTCCCCGGCAAGGTCGAGGAATTCGCAGCCGCACGAGCCCCGAGCACTCCTTCGGCCGCCGAGGTCGCCCACCCCTGGCCAAAGCCCGCTAAGGTCGAGAACCGGCACTCCTTTCCTCGCCGCAGAGATCAAGTCCCCGAGCACAACCGGGTTTGGCGCAGCCACGAGACGTAATGGAATGTAAGACCTGCCTGTGGCACCCGACCGATTTCTCGTAATCTTGGCACACCTTTAATGTCTCGACCGGCTCCACGTGGTACGGTGGCGCATTTATTGCCGATGGCTCAGCACATGGAGTCATCATTCCTAGCGATACGCCCGACATGGTGATCTCGCCACGTGGACCTGGATCAAGGAGACAACCACGCATCCCTGTGGAATATTACGCCAATCCCTACTGCCGAGGAACCAGAGCACCACCAACTGGAGAGAGACTGGAAAATGGAGTATAAAATGAAACGAGTGGGTACGCTACTGGGTTGGAAATTCGATTCACAAAAAGGGGTTGAACAAACCGATTCACAAGGGGTTACAAGAGCTTACATGTGTTCTTCCCGACTTTCCTTACATTGATTCTCTAAAAACACCATATTTATTCCAAAGGAAGGGCTGAAATAATATCCCTTTCATCTTTCCTGCCTCCCTCACTAAGCGGAGATACCAAAAGAATAACCCGATCACCGACTTGATCGCTCTGAGGGTTTTCACCGAACACGCCCCACGACCCCGACTGCTTCCGTGAGTACAGTGTCCGAAGATCACCATTCGGGAAAAGACAATGAACTGGAAGAAGAAGGCAATCCCCGCCGAGCTCGAGCTAATCGCGAAGTCGAGGGTTCTCGATACTATAGCTATTCACGAGCGTAAAGTTCGAGGCACCGCTCAAGACACGCGGAAAACAAAGATCAACATCTTTCGCGCCCGCCTCGGGATCGAGCACAAAAGCCCGATTTCCTAATACACTCAAGACACAACGCTACGACTGAGGGAAACAACAGAAGAGGAGTAAGTCCGTAAGAATCCAGTGACTTTGAGAGAAGTGGCCAACGAGGCCTGTAATAAGGAGATCCAAGAAAGAATGGATCTGATGGAGAAGCAGATGGAGACTCGACCTCCCTATTGCAAGAACTCGTGGAGGGACAGAGAAAGGCATGTAATGATATCCCGGAGTCCAACCGTGGCAATGCCTCTGCTCGGGAAAATATAGAGACGAAGCCCAAAGACCTAGGGCAACCGAATGTTATAGTGAGGGAAGAAACAAACATGGAGGAAAGTGGGGTCCCACAAGACTTACAGGACATGACCCGACCTCTCGCAGTAAGAGTTGGAGGAGAGGTGCGCAGTTGGCACAAGTCGTGGAAGACCTCCGGGAACTGAAAGAGCCCAAGTCGGCGAATAATGCCGGATAACGAATCTCCACCTCGACGGAGATCATGAGTGTCACGATCCCATCGTGACTTCCGCTTCCCGTATCTGAAATTCTCGTGAAAAGTGATCCATTAAGTGCACATAGTAACGGCTCAACGACATGACTGGGTGCAAGGGTTGTCAGCAGCCTGTGAGGTGCCGGGCTTCCCACTCACCCCGAAGGGAGAGCGAGGGAATGGTACCGCAGACTCCCACTGGAAGCATCTCGAGCTTGAGCAGACTGCAGTGGAGTTCGCAGAGCAATTCCGGGCGCAGAACCCCGAGGATGACATGATGGAGCTCATCGTAGCGAGGCGTAAAGAAGGGAACCCTCCGGAGTTTGTCGAAGATACCATAGATCGGTCCTAGATCTTGGTGCGCTCAACCATCCCCAAGCCTCGAGAGGATTAAAGGATGGCATCCTGATGGGGAGACCATGGTATAATCTGCTGAATCCTTCGATCCGCTCATATTCGGACGCATATGAGCAGTGTAAAGTCGGATATGGTAATCAAGAAGAAAAAGCTGCCAAACCGAGGAGCGAGCAGTGTCGACTGGAGCAAGGAGGAAGGAGAAAGGGGTCCCGCCTGAGGGACACAAGCTCCAAAGGCAAGAAGAGACCCGAGCTGCCTCTGTACAACCCATATCGTAGAGCTCCCCACCACGGATGGTCCCCCGCCACTCGGCAGTCTCCCGGCCGGAGCACGAGAGTACAAAGCGCCACGATGGCCCCACATCCCGCAACCACCCACCGAGCAGCACTCGAGGTGAGCCACAACAGATCGATCGCTCATTACTACTCCCACCGAGAAGTTTCCCAGTGGATAAGGCGATACAAGTGGCGGAACAAAGCCCTCGCTACTTAACAAGATATATAGGTCAAGGTATCTCTTAAAGAGATACTTCGGTGGTCGAGGAGCGAGGACCGCCGAGCCCTCCAACGCCGACGACCAAGCCGCCTAGCAAACGGAGCAGTGGGTTCTCGCTGCTTCCACGGAGACCACGGCCACTCCACATCACAAAGGTCGTGATTTGAAAACCAGTGTGAGGATCCGTTAGAATCCAGACTCGGATGAATTTGTAGGACGAGGGCACCCGTGGTCGAAGCAAGAGATCTGAGGAAGGTGACCGAGCTTACGTAAATAGACACCTGAGCCACCATCCACGAGGGTAATCTCGTGAGGGCCCACGATGGCAGTGAAGTTCCAATAGTGGCTCGAAAACCATCGCCGATACGCCGCACCGTACCGAGAAGTCCTGCTCACCGCCTCGCCGCCAAGAAGCTGCGTTCTACTGTGCCAATCATGTGGACTGATGAAGACGAGGAGGGGTGTCAGACTCTCACGAGGATGCCTTCAGTGGTAAAAGCCAATGTAGCAAACAAGGAAGTTTATCGAATATTAGTCGATTCTGTGGAGCTCTGTGGATATTCTCTTTAAATCCACACTCGAGGATTTAGAATAACAGCGAACCTCGACGACAGCACTTCCGAGAGGATTCGGGAGGAAAGCTATACCTTGAATCATCAGTCAAGAACTATGGGCTCAAGCCTTCGAAGAACATGATGCGATTTCGTGGTAGTAGATGAAACCAACCCATATCAAGCAATTCTAGGGAGGCCATTTATGAGGATCACCCAAGGCAGTTATCCACCCACTACTTGGCCCTAAAATATCGAGTAAACGGGGCCGTAGGAGTAGTAAAAGGCAGCCAAAGTGGTAGCGAGGAGTCGCTATGCCAGAGCCACCAAAGAAACTATGCAGATAACCTCGCTGGACACGAGGGGGGACTCGAAGAACGCAAGGCAAGAGTCGGCCGAGAAGTTGGAGGTGGTCGAGGTGAGAGCAGGAGACCCCGAGAAGAAAGTCCGAACAGTTCTCGCCTTAGCGAGCCATCAAGGAAAAGTCGGTGGAATGTCCGCGAGCACACGCAGATGTGTTTGCATGGACGCACGAAGATATGCCTCGGATCGACCTGTAGTGGCGGTCACAGTCGGGCAAGACGGAGAGATGCTAAGCCGCGAGGCGTAAGAGGAGATGCGCCAACCAGAGAGATACGAAGCCATCAATCATGAGGTTGAAAAGTCGCTAAAGCTAGGATTCATACCGGAGGTATCCTACCCCGAACGGATCTCGAATGCGGTGCCAGCGAAGAAAGCAAGCTGAAATGGAGAATGTGTGTTGACTTCACAGACGTGAACAAGGCCTCGCCTAAAAGATAGCTTTCCACCACCAAGATAGACCAACCAGTGGACTCCTATGGCATGGCACGGGCCGCTCAGCTTCATGGATGCATTCCTGGATATAATCAAATTCCCATGCACCGATCGGACGAGGAGTGTACAACCTTCATCACCAATCGTGGACCAGATCACATAAGGTCATGCCTTCGCCTAAAGAATGCAGGGCGACGATCGTAGGCTAGTAAACAAGGTCTTCAAGCCATCGATCGGCTTGACTACGGAGGTATATGTAGATGACATGATCACTAAGTCTAAAGACGCGAGGAGCATGTAAGGCATCTAGTAGGAGACCTTCAGACTCTTAAGAAATTACCGAATGAAGCTAAACCCGAGAAATGTGCTTGGAGTGGGTTCTGGAAAATTCTTAGGCTTCATGGCGAGTCACATGGGATCGAGGCCAATCCCGAGAAGATAAGTGGCAGCGGTGGAAATGAGGTCCTCACAGCAACTTTAAAAGAGATACAGTAGTCCTGACCGGCAAACCAAGGCCCCTCAACAAATTCAGATCTCGAGCCACTGGATAAGTGCCGAGTCTTTTTCCGTGAAACGAAGAAGGGCAGTAGGACAAAGTGGACGCTCGAATGCGAGGCAGCTGCTCCAAAGAACTGGAAAGAGTATCTGCTGAAAGCTCTACATCGCCAACACCTCGAGCAGTGAGAGATACTCGCTTTATACTTGGTCAGGTCCCAACAGGCAACGAGCCCGGGCCTCGTAAGTGGAGGAGTCGTGGCACAAGACTGCTTATTACACGAGCAAAGCGCTGCTGAAGCGTAAACCCAGTATCCACCAATGGAGAAATGGGCACCGCCCCGATCACACTGCCCGAAAGTCGAGGCCTTATTTTCGTGCACATTCAGCGGTGGTTCTAACAAACCAACCGCCAGTAAACTCCAGCAAGCTCGAAACTTCCTAAGGTCGGTAAAATGGTCATGGAGCCGAGCGAGTTCGACATTAATTACCGACCCAACAACCATAAAAGCACGCCTTTAGCCGACTTCGTGGTCGAGTGCAGGCAGTGGACGAAGAGACTGGAGAGCGAGCCCACACCATGCTCCTGTGCCTATACCAACACTTGATAGTCACAGAGAGCTTGATCCTCGTGGAAGTCGTGAGCAGGAGCAGTGAGTCGTGCTCCTAAGTCCGTAGCGGGCGTAGATGTAATACGCGTGAAGTTAGAGTTCAAGTCACCAATAATCGTGCCGAGTACGGTCGTAATAGCAGGATCAAGCTCGCCTAGCAAGAAAAGCTGAGGGGTAAAGCTTCGAATGCACTCATAGCTGGTAACGAATCACCCCAACGAGAGCTTCCAGCAAAGTGGAGAAGACGGACGCCCACCTTCGTAGGTAAGGCAACTGACGGGAATTTCCGATCCGTCGAGGTGGAACAGATCCCACTGGGAAGAATTTTCGAGCAGATATGATAGCTCGCATGGTCACCGCGATCGATCCCAAGTTTCCAAAGTCTATCCCTTCGAATGAAGACCCGCCGAGCATCGAGCAGTGAGAACGAGGTGACGAGCCTATCGACGAGCAACACCTGATGGAATCGATCATTTCTTACCTCAGCGAAGGGACAAAGGCTCGACCGACAAGAAGGTGCAAGGAAGTCGAGGTGCAAAGCACCTGTACACCTCATCGATGAAGTCTTATATGACTGGGATACACTCTCCCTCGTCATGCAGTGTTTAGACCAAGAGGAGGCCGATTATGTCCTCCGAGAAATACACGAGGGAATCTGTGGAAATCATTCCGGCGCGAGGTCCTTGGCTTTCAAGGCCTTGAGACAAGGATATTTTTGGCCTCGCATGCATCAAGATGCTCAGGAGAAGACAAGAAGCTGCAAGAGTTGCCAGAGCTTTGCCAACTACCTAACTCAGCCTCCGGAGAACCTTACGGTGATGAATTCGCCATGGCCGTTTGCTCAATGGGGAATTGATTCGATCGGCCATCGCCGAGTGGGAAAGCATCCGCCACCCATGCCATAGTGGCGATTGATTATTTTACCAAACGGGTCGGCGTGGAGCTTTAAGCAAGATCACATAAGGTAAAACCACCGACTTCATTTCGAAGAATGCGATTTGCAGTGTACGGGATTCCTCATGCTAGTCACCGATAACGGGAGGCGCTTGATAATGGCAAGTTCGTAGACTTCGCTGTAATCCTGGGATGAGTCAAGTTTTGCTCTCCTCACACCCGCAGCCAACGGGCAAGCAGAGGCCGCGAATAAAACTATAAAACGCCTCCCAAGACAAGATCAAGCGAGCAAAAGGAGCATGGGTGGACGAATCGCCTAGTGTCTCGTGGGCTTACGTAACCACACACAAAACGACCAATCGGAGAGACCCCATTCTCCTCGGTGTTCGGGCACGAAGCAGCTGGTTCCCACCGAGATAAGAATGGGGACACACCTGACGTAGCACTTCAACGAGGAGCAAAACGACGAGCGATGATGTGCAGTGTCCGGACTCACTGGAAGAGAAGAGGGAAAAGGTAGTCGCTAAAATCTCGTAGTATCAACAGAGAGTGGCTCGTTATTACAACTAAAATGTAAACATTCACGGCTCTGCGTGGGTGATCGGCGTCGAGAAAGGTCAACCGTAACACAAAGGACCCGCGACAAGGTGTACTAGTGCCAAATCGGAAGACCCTTATCGAGTCACTTAGTTAGCAGTGACCAGGAGCATACCGGCTAGCTCACCCGCATCTTGACGAGAGGTCAAGAGGCCATGGAACGCACAACTCCCGAGGAAATATTTCCAAGAAGTCTCCTTAGTATCATGAAGCGGTTAATGAAGATTTCATCCCAAGACGGATATGTAAAAGTATAAATATATATGAGAATAAGAAAACATTCATAATGTAAGTTCAAAACGAAGACCGTAGTAAGAAAACTCCTGGCCGAAGTCCCGAGGGACTGTGCCAAGCTCGAGTCAATTGCAAGCCCGAGCAGGAGTTACAGCAGGTTAAGCTCGGTCAATTAAAAGGCCCGAGCAGAGGATCAAGAAAACTCTCGCCGAAGTCCCGTAGGACTGCACAAGCTCGGGTCAATCGCAGCCCGAGCAAGAGTTACAAGCAGGTTAAGCTTGGGTCAATTAAAAGGCCCGAGCAGAGGATCAAGAAAAACTCCTGGCCGAAGTCCCAGAGGACTGCACTCAAGCTCGGGTCAATCTGCAGCCCGAGCAGGAGTTACAGCAGGTTGCTCGGTCAATTAAAAGGCCCGAGCAGAGGATCAAGAAAACCTCGCCGTAAGTCCCGAGGGACTGCACTCAAGCTCGGTCAATCGCAGCCCGAGCAGGAGTTACAGCAGGTTAGTCGGTCAATTAAAAGGCCCGAGCAGAGGATCAAGAAAACTCTCGCCGAAGTCCCGTAGGACTGCGCAAGCTCGGGTCAATTGCAGCCCGAGCATGTGTTACGCAGCAGAAGCTCGGGTCAATTAAAAGGCCCGAGCGTAAGCTCAAGCAGAACGCCATACCTGAAGTCCCAAAGCCTAAGTCTTGAAGTGGACCGTGCCTCAGTGAGGTCAATCGCAGCCCGAGCACGCAGCGTAAGCTCAAGAAGAACGCCACGACTGTAAGTCCCAAAGCCTAAGTCTTAGAGTGGACTCGCGCTCAGCGAGGGTCAATTGCAGCCCGAGCACGCAGCGTAAGCTCAGTAGAACGCCACGCCGTAAGTCCCAAAGCCTAAGTCTTAGCGTGACTTGCCCAGCGAGGGTCAATTGCAGTCCCGAGCACCCAGTGAAGCTCAAGTAACGCCACGCCGAAGTCCCAAAGCCTAAGTCTTAGAGTGACTTGCCTCAGCGAGGGTCAATTGCAGTGCCCGAGCACGCAGCAAAGCTCAAGAAGAACGCTACTGCCGAAGTCCCAAAGCCTAAGTCTTAAGTGGACTGCGCTCAGCGAGGGTCAATTGCAGTCTCGAGCACGAGCGTAAGCTCAAGAAGAACGCTACTACCGTAAGTCCCAAAGCCTAAGTCTTAGAGCGGACTGCGCTCAACGAGGGTCAATCGCAGTGCCCGAGCACGCAGCGTAAGCTCGAAGAACTCATTGGCCAAAAGTCCAAAAGCCTAAGTCCTAGGTCGGATAAGTGCTCGAAAAGCTCATCATAAGTGAAAGAAGTTCATAACAATGCTAAGGCCAAAAGTCCCTAAGCCTAAGCTCTCTACTGGATGGTGTCTAGCAAATGACTAAACGTAGTCTCGAGCGAGCTAAAAGAGCTCACAAAATAAACATAAGGCTTTTAGCCCAATTCAAGCCTAAGCTCTACTACGCATAGGTTAAACAACATTACACTTGGGCATAAAGGAAAATAGAAGTCCAACACTTAGAAAGTTTTTACTCAAAGAAGCATATTTAAAGTCATTTCAACATGTAAGACAAGAGCATGTGCACACGAGCATTCAATGGAGTTGTTCAACATGTGTCTTTTATTTCATCGAATAATTACATATGTAAAAAAAAAAAAAAAGGAAGAAAGAGTCCAATCTATTCAAAGAGAGGAACGCCCTCAAGAGCAGCAGCAGGAGGAAGGGCAAAGACCAGCAGGAGGGACGCCAGCCAGCAGCAGGAGGAGGTACACCAACAGTGAGGAGGGACATCGCAGGAGCTTCAAGCAGGAGTGGCATTGAAGCGAGAGGGAGCCACCTCCGACAACACCTCGGGCTCTGATGGAGTAGCCTGTGGTTGCTTCATGTATTCACCACATACCCTTCAACCTCGACATATCTACCGTGGATATGCCTTGCTAAAACATACACGAGGCACCATAACTAGAGTCCGCCCCTATCGTTGTACTCGTGAGCGAGCCGGACCTTCGTGAGCGTCAATTTGTCTCGAAGACGCAGCAGCTTCCTCAATGAGCCGTCAAGTAAGATTTCGAGTGTCCGCATCCTTTCGAGCATGCTTCAACTCATCCTCGGTGTCACCGCCTCCCTCAAGTTCGTGAGGCCTCGAGTCGACCACCGCTGCCTTCTCTCGCAAAATTTAAATTCTCGCCCGTAAGCTTGATTCTCCTCCTTCACTGCTCACAACCCGCCCAAGCTCGAACCTTCGCTCAAGTTCTTCCTGGAACTTTGAGCTATCTTATTAAGCCTCGGTCGCTACCGCCAAAGCTCGTGAGGAGAGCCACCGAAAGACACCGGACAGCTCATCGAATTGCAGTGACTCTATCTCATCCAGAATCACCGGTCAATTCCTCATCAGAGGCCCTCGTGAAAGGCTCTGAACGGCCAGCCGACGCTGTTCCTCGCGACATTGCCATCCGGGGCGAGCCGGATCACGGTCCTCCGCCTTCCGCGCTGAGGACCTTCCTCCGCCTCTCTGGCCTCGTCGAGCGTAAGATGTAGCTCGAGTGGACGAAGGCGAGCACTCGCTCGCCGAGGCTCTTTCGAGGTGCTCGCACCTTCCGCCGTCCCCACACGCCGATGCAACATCTCACGATCCCACCGCTCATTTCTTCACTTGGCACTAAATCGACTCCAAAAGTTTCGGGTGTCATCAGCCTCGCACGAGCTCAAGGCTTGTAAGAACGGCTCGCACACGTGCTCAAGCTCGGCCCTCAATCGAAAAGTAAGCACTCTGGAAGTTCGCAGACACGACCAAAGCAAAGTAATGAGAACAAACACAAGCGTGAAAACTAAAAGTAAAATCCATAAGGAAGATAAGCGACTCGGAGTGCGTGTTGTCACGAGACCTGAGGGACCCTCGCCACGAGTGCGCACTTGCCCCACTCTCCCCAACGAAGAAGAATTTGCTCTTCCAGCCTGCCACCGTAGGCCTGGAGATCGGTGATGGGCTTTTACCCTTCAGACCGGAGGTAAGGTAATACCAACCAAAGATCCTTCTGGCCGCACTTCACCAAGACTTCAGCTGCCTCTGGCTGATTTGAACCCGCATAAGACCCGTAAAATAAGGTCGAGAGGCACTTAACCCCCATTCGAAACATTCCAAGTATAAGGTCGTAGTACTGTGGGAAGGTCAGATTTCACCGCCCTAGCAATCTTTAAACTACACCATCTGGTATATTGTAAGTATCCCTAAGTCTATCCAAACCAACCGGGTGGTCTCACATCTCATGTGATCTATGGGTATTCCCCACGCCGACCTTCGACCGCCCTCGCTTTCGATGCTACCGAGTCTCACCATGGTAATTCCCTCTCGACTAGAATCCCTCACGGGATTATACTATGGGTCAGGCCTCACTAGAAGATGACGAGTCCTTCCGCAACATCCTACTGGGTCAGTAGGGATTTGACATTTTCCTAAGGGTATAAACCGCAGTAGTTCAACAAGAGAAGAAACAGAATAGCCAGCAGGAGATGGAAGAGTGGGTCAGTACCGAACGCTGAAAGAAGTGTGGTTGGCCCGAAAACACCTCGACTGTAGAAGAAGACTGGGAAACCATGGGAGCAAATTAATCTTCGCTTGAACGAAAATGAGCAAATAGAGGGAACAAAGAAGAAGTTAGAGGTTTTAAAGAGGAGGACGCTGTCTCTTCAATCAGCGGCGTATGCTTCGAGGGTCACGACCTTTCGGTAACGCCCTTTCGAATTTTAAACGCATCGACTGGATCAACCTACGTGTCCCTCTTAAATGCGAAATGATTAAAGTGGAGACAACCGGAAGCGTGGAAGAGTAAAAGGTCGCGACTCGCCCATCATTAATGAAGTTTCCATCCTTATCTCGCTTCACCCAAAAGACTAGAAACTAGGGAACCGGTGTTCGGGTAATATCGGCAGTGTCTTCTCGAGGCCCTTCCAACTCTGGATAAAATACCCTGGGACAGCCTTGTTCGAAGCGTAAGTTCCGACCATCGGCACGAAGACGACCTCACCGCACGCCTCCCCGGCAAGGTCGAGGAATTCGGAGTCACATGAGCCCCGAGCACTCCTCCGCCGCCGAGGTCGCCCACCCCTGGCCAAAGCCCATCAAGGTCAAGAACTCGGCACTCTTTCCTCGCCGCAGAGATCAAGTCCCCGAGCATAACCGGGTTTGCGCAGCCACGAGACGAATGGAATGTAAGACCCGACCTGTGCGCACCGACCCGATTTCTCGTAATCTTGGCACACCTTTTAATGTCCGACCGGGCTCCACGTGGTACGGTGGCAGTATTATTGCCGATGGCTCAGCACATGGAGTCATCATTCCTAGCGATACACCCGACATGGTGATCCGCCACGTGGACCGGACAAGGAGACAACCACGCATCCCCATGGAATATTACGCCAATCCCTACTGTCGAGGGACCCGGACACCACCAACGCGGAGTGGACAGCCTGAAATGGAGTATAAAAGGAAACGAAGGGTACGCTACTGGGTTGGAAATTCGATTCACAAAAAGGGGTTGAACAAACCGATTCACAAGGGGTTACAAGAGCTTACATGTGTTCTTCCGACTTTCCTTACATCGATTCTCTAAAAACACCATATTTATTCCAAAGTGAGGGCTAAATAATATCCCTTTCATCTTTCCTGGCCTCCTCACTAGGGAGATACCAAAAGAACAACCCGATCATCGACTTGATCGTCTGAGGGTTTTCACGGAACACGCCCACGACCCCCGACTGCTTTCATGGAGTATAGGTCCGAAGATCACCATTCGGAAAAGACAAATGAACGGGAAGAAGAAGGCAATCCTCGCCGAGCTCGAGCTAATCACGAAATGAGGGTTCCGGATACTATAGCTATTCACGAGCAGAAAGTTCGAGACACTGTTTGAAGACACGCAAGAAAAACAATATCAACAGGAAGCATTTCTACCTAAACCGGTAATTTTTTGATTATAAAGATGGATTTGTTATTTTGAATTTTAATTTTTGTTGTATCAGTAATAAAATATAAATATACCTGCATTTTGTTTGAGTTTTACCATTTTAGATATCGAAAGATAGTAATCTCAAATCACTGGAAGTAATTTATTAATTAGATGATGATGATAAATGATAATAATAATTTATTTGATTTAGAAAATTTAATTATTTAAATTTTTAGAAACTTCATAGATTAAATTTTTGCTGGACAAAAAAATTTAAAAATCTATAACAATTTATTCTTAATACAAGTATTAATTTTTTTGTAGAAATTAAAAATTTGGAAAATGAGCATGCAACTGAAGATATGCAATCGGAAAATTATGAGCCAATTCTTAAACTATTATTTGATAGACTTAAAACGACTAATTGTGGTGATGAATTAATCCTTGCAATATTATTGTTTTTCCC
Organism: Murraya koenigii; assembly: GCA_025617385.1. Taxonomy (NCBI): domain Eukaryota; kingdom Viridiplantae; phylum Streptophyta; class Magnoliopsida; order Sapindales; family Rutaceae; genus Murraya; species Murraya koenigii. The sequence goes on from CM046813.1 coordinate 37,071,607, forward strand.
CAACAAATTTTATTGGTCCGGTAACTTTTGTGATAATTTTTTTTGATATTTTTTTGATAATTTTCGTTGACATAAGTCATTGCAATTTCAATGTGCTTAAGTTCATTGTGTACTATTTCGACATCCAATAAAGATTTATAACAACAATTTAAATCTAATTTCAAGCTCAATAAAATAAAACAACTTAGAGCCTTATATTTTGAGAGAAAATATTATTATATATGTCTACAATTTTTTTTAATAAATAGTATGTTGCAGAAGCACGGGTTGAACAATAACAAATTTTATGGTGACTACGACTATAAGATAATTTTACTATCAAATAAAAATTTATAAAATTGAAAAAAACTCTCAAAACTTAATATCTCAATACTCCATATTATATTCTAATTAGAGCACTAAGCAGAAGCTGTCTTAAATTTTTTAAATTACTTCATTTACAATTACTCATAATTATGAGATTTTTGAATGCTCTAAATCTCTCCCTCTGAGCTCTATTTATAGTCAAGCACTTCACCTACCATCCTTCTTCAATTTGGCTTCAATTTGCCAATTTGTCAAATTGTCACCAAAGTCTTAATTTGCCAAACTAGCAAATTATGTTCAATCTTTGAGAGCTGACTTTTCAAATCTAATATGGTTGTTGGGCTTTTTGACATAGTATAAATTGAAACAATTTAAAAATTAAACTTAAATATAAAACATAGTAAAATAATCACAAGTATTCTAATTAAACATATCCTAGTGTCTGTCTCTTCTGAAGTTCATTGTCAAACAATCGGCTTCACACTTAGACATTGTGATTAATAAACTATTTTAACTGAAAAAAAAAAAAGAATATGAAGACAGAAGCACTCTGCAACAACTCATATTTTTCAGCAAAGAAACATAAAAAATTATCAAAAAAAAAATGAAATTCAACGAATATATAAAAAAATTAATTAGTCATATGTAATATTCTTAAAATAGTTAAAATAAACACTAAGGAAGCCTACTATAGGTTTGGAAAGCGTAGAAACCTTGCTTGACGAACAGCACCAAGGGGTGAAAGCACTTGCAACTCAGCAAACCATATGTAAATTATGATCTTCAACTTAGTTAGTATTTATTTTTTATCTAAAATTTGAATCGACTCAATATTATCAAGTTCTAAATGAATATAAATGCATATGTTAGAAAATATATTTGTTTTTATTCTTCGATATCCGAATATAAGTCGATAAGTTGTTTATTTTTATAAGACTAAAACATCTTAATTCTAATATTTTTACACTTATGACCTTAAAAATATTATATATACTTGATATTTAAATTAAGTATATATTTACAATGATTTCTAATATAATAGTTTTTATATGTTATAAATATTTATAGGTAAGCATTTTATATATAATTTATGAAAAATAATTTTGATAATTTTTTTTATAATTTGATTTAACATTTATAAATAAAAGTTGTTATTTAATAATAAAAGAATTTGTTTAAAATTCAAATTGAATGTGTATTAAATATTTAATACCAAGTACAATTTAAGATCAAGTAAAATTTAATATAACATCTAATAACTATGTCAGAAATAAATATATTTAATGAGATTATTCGTGAGAAAAAATAATAATTTTCTATTCATATATTTTATCATTCAAATAAAAATCAAGGTATTTATTTTTTTCATTTAGATAAAAATATCTTATGATAAAACTTCAGATATAAAACAAATAAAATAAAATATCAAAATATCTTAAATTAAGTCAAATTAAAACTTTAATTATAAAAACAATCAACCCTTATTCCATTTAAATTTGCAACCAAAAAAAAAAAAGGAACAATTAGCAACGGAACATACCAGTTGGGGATAATGACATATCAGTGGTGGCAGACCCAGCAACCATACGTAACTTAACATTTAACAACATCCTAAAATTATTGATGGGGAGAGAGAAATGAAAGTCAGCACAGCACGTTGTCACGGGCCGCTCAAGTTCACTCATCCCGTGACAACGTGCTGCCGTTTCTCTCAAGGTTCTTGATACCTAGCAGCACTCTTGCAGTTGTCACTATGTGTCCATCAGATAAAAGTCTTCTGGTTCCATTTGATATCAGTGTTCACTCAATCCCATTATCCAAAAAGCACATCAAAGATTGTTTTGGATTTTTTATCTGCTAACAGAAATGGCTGAGGCTATCCTTCAAGTTGTGCTTGACAATTTGAACTCACTGATAAAAGACGAGTTTCGATTGCTTCAGGGTGTTGAGAAAGAGATGGAGAAGCTGTCAAGCACGCTCTCAACAATCCAGGCTGTGCTTGAAGATGCAGAAGAGAAGCAACTGAAAGAGAAGGCACTGCAGAATTGGCTGAGGGAACTTAAAGATGCAGCTTACGAGGTGGATGATATCTTGGACGAGTACAAAACAGAAGCCTCCCGGCTATCCCATGACAACAAGGTACATGCTTCTTATCTTACATGCTTTCGTCCAAATGTGTTTTTTCATCACAAGATTGGCAATATAATTAAGGATGCACGAGAGAAGTTGGATGGAATTGCTGAAGAGCGAACGAAATTTCATCTTCGAGAGGCAGTAGCAGATAGGCGAGTTGAGGTCAGAGCAAGGCGCGAAACTAGTTCAGTTGTAACTCAACCTCAAGTTTATGGAAGAGAAGAAGATGCAGGAAAAATAGTGGAACGTTTGGTGAAGGATGTAGCCGGTTCTGATGATATTTCCATCTATCCTATTGTTGGCATGGGGGGCCTGGGAAAGACAACGCTTGCGCAGTTGGTTTTCAATGATGACAGGATAAAGAGGCATTTTGAGTTCAGGATTTGGGTGTTTGTTTTTGACGATTTGAATGTGAGGAGGTTGATGACTGAGATTATAACATCTTTGGGAGGCAATGTTAGTGAAGCCTGGAATTTAGATCTTTTGCAGAGACGCCTAAAGGATATGCTGGATGGGAAAAGGTATTTTCTTGTTTTAGATGATGTGTGGAACGAAGATCAAGAGAAGTGGGATCAGCTGAAATGTACACTGACCTGTGGATCAAAAGGATCTTCAATTGTTGTCACCACTCGTCTTGCAAAAGTTGCTTCAATTGTGGGAACACTCCCAGTGCATCATTTGTCTGGTTTATCAGAAGATGATTGCTGGTTGTTGTTTAAGCAACGAGCATTTGGAAATGATACAGAGCAGCCAATGAACATTTTAGCAATCGCCAAGGAAATAGTGAAGAAGTGTAAGGGTGTCCCGCTAGCTGCAAAGACTTTAGGAAGCCTGATGCGCTTTAAAAGAAATGAAAACGAGTGGCTTCATGTGAAAGACAGTGAACTTTGGAACTTACCCCAGGAGGAAAATTCCATTTTGCCAGCCTTACGATTGAGCTATTCCAACTTACCAGCGGAATTGCGACCATGTTTTGCTTTTTGTGCTGTATTTCCTAAAAATTCTGAAATTAAGAAAGAACGTCTGATTCATCTTTGGATGGCTAATGGTTTTATTTCATCTAAGGGAACTCTTGAGGCTGAAGATGTTGGTAATGAGATATTCAATGAATTATATTGGAGATCTCTTATCCAAGACTTTGTTCGAGACGATGATTCAGGATACACTCAAAATTACAAGATGCATGATCTTGTGCATGATCTTGCCCAATTTATTGCGGGACATGATTGTTGTATTACAGAGTCTGAAAGACCAAGTGATCATTTATCAAGACAAACTCGCCATGTGAGATTTACTTTTTCTGAAGATTCATTTACCATTCGGCATGCTCTGTACAGAGTTGAATTCTCAAGGACACTCTTAATACAACGAACTTATCCCACCATCCTCACCAATTCTGGTGAGTGTAGTGGTGATATCTCAAAATTTCATCGTCTGCGGGCACTGGAATTTATCGACCCTATAGTAACCAAGTTGTCACATGCAATTGGAAAGTTAAAGCATCTAAGATACTTGGACCTTTCTGAGACTCGTATAAAATTTCTTCCAAAGTCGTTATGTAGCTTGTGGAATTTGCAGATTCTAAAATTGGAATGGTGTACTGCTCTCCGTCGATTACCACATCATATGAGACGCCTGAAAAATCTGCGCCATCTTTACTTGATTGGCTGTTATTCATTAACCTCCATGCCTCCTAAAGTTAGGCAGATGACTGCCTTAAAGACTCTTCCTATTTTCATTGTGGGCAGAAAGAAAGGTTATCGCCTAGATGAATTGCAGGGCTTAAATCTCAGTGGAGAACTACATATTAAGCACCTTGAGAGAGTTGGAAATCCAATGGATGCAGCAGAGATCAGTCTAGGTGAAAAACCCAACCTCCGTCGACTTTTCTTGTCTTGGGAAACTGACAGTGAATCTGAGTTGCGAGGAAATGCTGAAACGGTACTTCAAGCCCTTGAGCCTCACTTGAACCTAGAAGTACTTCATATATCAGGATACGATGGTATCAAGTTCCTCTTTGGATGGGCAGCCCAGTCCTTAATAATTTAGTTTCTATGAATCTTATAAACTGCAACTGCTTGGAGTTACCTCCCGTGGGGAAGCTGCCGTCTCTAAAATATCTTGGAGTAAGTAAAACTAAGCGTGTGAGATATATTGACAACTATTTCCATGGTGAGGGGGTAAAAGTATTCCAATCCTTGGAAACACTCAATATCTATGAGTTACCAAGTTTGGAAAAGCTTTCAGTAGAACAAGGGAGAAACACCCTCCCCCGTCTTACTCACTTGACAATTTTTGGATGTCCTAATTTGACTTTGCCTTGCCTTCCATCTCTGACAGAGTTAGGAGTACAATCATGCAGTAAGGCCTTTATGCATTCAATATCAAATCTAATAAACCTTACCGATCTTCAGATTGGAGGTAATGATAAGCTGATGACATTGCCAGATTCGATTTTCCTGAACCTGACTAGTCTTCGGTCACTGAGTATGTACGGGTTCACCAAGCTGGAAGCGCTGCCCACTGACCTAAGAAGCCTCAATGCTCTAAAGTCATTGTCTATTAGTGTGTGCTACAAGCTGGAGTCTCTTCCTGTGCAAGGCCTGCGATACCTGAACTCTCTTGAATCTTTAATCATCGAAGAATGTAAGAAGTTTAACTGTTTGTCCGATGGGTTAAAACACCTCACTGCCCTTCAGAGTTTGTGTCTTGCGGGTGTCCCAGAGCTGGTAGATTTTCCTGACGGATTTCAGCATCTGGTTTCCTCAAATATTTGAAGTTCCATGGTCATGAATATAAAGATTCTAAGTTATCTGTTTTACCTGAAACCTTGCAGCATATCCTCTCTTGAAGCCTTGACTATATCTGGTTTTCGAAATCTGGCTTCATTACCCGACTGGCTGGGCAACCTTACTTCTCTTCGAATACTTGAAATCAGAAGATGCTGTAAGTTGAGAAGTCTTCCTGCAAGCATCAATAATCTTACCAATCTACAGACTTTCGACCTGCTGGGTTGTCCTGAATTAGAAAAGCGATGCGAGAAGGAAATTGGTGAGGATTGGCATAAAATAGCACACATTCCATTTGTCAAACGGCGCTCTAATGCACTGGGGTAGGAGGAGAGTTCAAATTGTTGCATGCGTCTATTTGAGAGGTATGTCAAGGCCTTCTAGACTGATCTCTTTTCTATTTTTATTATTCTTTTTTGGCGCTAATTTTGAACATAAAAAATATAACTTCAGCAGATAAAAGAAAATGAAGATAATACAATACTTTCAAAAGGTATTGACAAGGCCTTCTAGACTGCTCTTTTATTCATTTATTTATTTTCCTTTTTCATGTGTCGAAAAGAAAAAAATGAACGAACACTTGTTTTACTGATTAAAGAGTTCATGCAGGGAAGCATAGTTTTGAGTCAGTGTTCGAGCCTTGGGAGCCTCTCTCTGTTAATCATGGGAACTGATTGTTAGTTTTTAACTCATTAACATTTCGGCTCACTTTTAAGTTTCATTTAATTTTCTATGATGTGTTTAGAATCACTTACCTGTCAATGCCTTCCCAATAACAAGGCAAAGCCAAAGGATATGCAAAGCACAAAACAGTATCCAGTCTCTTCTTTACTCCTTAAACAGTGTCCAAGGGCTTTCCTCTAGCAGAACCTCTAGTGTCTTATAACCTTGCTAAGCACTTGTGTCAATCTCAACCAACATATAAAAAATCTAAAAAAGGCATGTCTGGCGTTGTTTTCAATGATGGTTTTAAATTTCTTTTAGAGGGTAAAAATACTGTTTCTTGATGTGAGTTTTTTAGAATTGAAAACGAATTTAATATATAGCTTGTTTTGAAACCAATATCTGAAAATGAAAACAGTAGATCCGGTTTGATAGTTTTTCTGTAAATATAAATATTTTATATGTTAAAATAAACTTATGAATAGAGTATGATTATGCAGGTTTGGAGCAATGATAAATATGAGTGCAGAGCAGAGAGTGGTGGTGAACACTGAGGAGCGGTTTTCGATTCCATTCTTCTTCTTCCGCTGCTCACCATGCCATATTGAAGCCCTTCGATGAGCTAGTAAATGGGCTGAATTCTGGCGATCCAGATGCTTGATGTATAAGGCTTGTTTGGGTAAAATATCGATGTGCCCCTAAAAGTTCTTCCCTGGCTTATGAAGTAAATATCGACAAACCCTCAAGCCCTTCCAACCGAGTAAGAGACCTCAAGACAGCTCTAGTTCGAGCGTAAGTCGTGACATCAAAGCTCGCCAAGGTCGAGCTCCAAGCTCTACAACCGCTCGAGATTGTCGAGGAAGGTCAAAGTTAGTCAAGCTCTGGGAACTCGTGAGCGACCCGAGACTCGAGCACTCCATCACAAGCTCGAGGTCATCCTTCCGGTCAAAGCCGGTCAAGGTCGAGTGCCGAGCACATCTTTCCCCGCCGCAGACATCCACGAGCACAACCGGCAAGACCCGACTCATGGCAACCCGACCCGCTTTCGTAATCTTGGCACACCTTTTAATGTCCGCCAGGCCCCACATGGCTTGGTGATGATATCGTTGTCGGTGGCTCAGACACGCCCACGGTGTCATCATTCCTAGCGCACTTGCTCGACATGGTGATCCGTCCACGTGAATCCAAGTTAGGGGACAACCGCCATCCTTGTGGAATATTCCGCCAATCACAGCTTGTCGAGGGACTCAGATACTACTAACGTGGAGTGACGACCTGAAATGGAAAGAGTGGAAAATGGAGTATAAAAGGAAACGAGCGGAACGTTATAAGGGTCAAGATTTTAACCTCGTAGGGTTAGCAATTTTCATCGACCAAGGATCCGTAAGCTAAAACAGTGTTCTTCCGATTCTTATTTTCTCATTTCCGATTTTCCAAAAACATCGACTTATCCAAAAAGGGGGCGATAATACCCCTTTCATCTTTCCGGCCTCCCTCACCAGCGGAGATACCAAAAAGAGAAACCCGACATCGACTTGAAGCGCTTGAGGGTTCTCACGGAAACGCCCACGACCCCCGACCCGGCTCGCGAGTGCAGTCCGGAGACCACCGCTCGTAAGAAGACAATGAACAGACGGTAGGGCAATCCCGCCGAGCTTGTCGCGAGCGTATGGATCGGCATCGCTTGAATCCGCGAGCGTAAGGTTCGGACGCTCCCGCCGAAGCCGCTTGGAGGTACTGCTGAAGGTTCAAGCACCGCTGAGGCACGCGTGAAAATCGCGATCAACATCTTTGGCGCCGCTCGTGGATCGCAGACAAAAGCCCGATTTCCTAATACATCAAGACACACAAAAACACAACGACGAGGGAAACAACCAAGAGGTGTAAGTCCCGAGGAATCGACGACTCGAGAGAAGTGGCCAATGAGGCCCGTAATGTGGAGATCCGTGAAAGGATGGATCTGATGGAAAAACAGATTGAAATTACGACCTCCTCATATAAGAATTCGTGGAAGGACAGAGAAAAGCCTCGCAACGATGTCCCGAGTCCAACCGAGGGAATGCTCATGTTCGGAAAACGCGGAGACGAAGCCCAAAGACCTAGGCACCAAATGTCATGCGTGAGAGAAGAAACAAACATGGAGGAAAGTGGGTCTCGCCAACATTTGCAGGAGATGTACCCCAACCTCTCGTAAGTGAGGAGTTGAGGGAGAGGTACGCAGATTAGCGCAAGTGGTGGAAGATCTTCTGGGAACCGAAAGAGTCCAAGTCAGCGAATAATGCCGACAACGAATCTCCTCTCTCCTGAGATTACGGGTGTCACGATACCACGTGACTTTCGCCTCCTGATCCGCAATATTCGGGAAAGAGTGACCCATTAATACACATAGAGCGTGTTCAATGACCCGACAGGGTGCAAGGTCCGTCACAAAGACAGAAGTGCAGTGGCCTTCCCGCCACTCTGAGGGAAGCGGCGAGAGAATGGTACCGCAGTGCTCCCACGGGAAGTATCTCGAGTTTCGAACAGATGTGCAGGAGTTCATGGAACAATTTCTGGGCGCAGTGACCCCGAGGATGACATGACGGAGTCGCCGAGGCGAGGCAGAAGAAGGGAGTTCCTCCGGAGTTTATCAAAAGATACCATAGATCTGGCCCTAGATCTTGTGTGCTCAACCATCCCCAAGCTCTAAGTGGATTGAAAGAGGGTGTTCTACTGGGAGACCATGGTATAACCTCGCGAAGTCCTTCGATCCGCTCATATTCTGGACGCTGCACGTAACAAATAAAACCGGACATGGTAATCAAGAAGAAAGGCCGCTAGTTCGAGGAGTGAACAAGTCACCGGAGCAAGACTTAAGGAGAAAGTGGAGTCCCGCCCGAGGGACACAGCTCCAAAGGCGCAGAAGGACCGGCAGCCTCAGACAACCCGTGACGTAGAGTTCCCCACCGCTGATGGTTCCCCAACCACCCCGCAGTCTCCGTGCCGGATCACAGAGAATATCGGCCACGATGGCCGTACATCCCGCAACCAGCCACCGAGTAGACTCGAGTGAGTCATAACAGGGTGATCGCCATCGCCACCCCCACCAAGAAGCTTCCCGAGGATGTGGCAGCCCAAGTCGTGGAATGTAGCCCCGCTACGCACAAGATAATGAGTCGAAGGTATCTCTCAAGAGATACTTCGTGGCCGAGGAGCTGGATCGCCGAGCCCTCCAACGCCGATGACCACGCCACCAAGAAAGTGAGCAAGCGGGCGCTTCGCTGCTTCCACGGAGACCATGGTCACATCACATCACTGCGCCGTGATTTGAAAACCGTAGTAAGATTTAGTCGTAAATCGACACCGGATGAGTTTGTAGAGCGAGGGCACCCTAGAATCGAACAACAGTCGAGGAAGGTGACCGTGCCTATGAAATAGATACTTAACCACCATCCACGAGGGTAATTTCTGTGGACCAACGATGGCCTAAGTTCCAACAGGTCTCGAAAAACTATCGCAGATATGTCACTGTCACCGAGAAGTCCTGCTTCATCGCCTCCCGCGCCAAAAGGCCAAGGTTCTGCAGTACCAATCATGCGTGATGATGAAGATGGGAGGGGTGTCAGACTCCACTGAAGATGCCCCGCGGTGAAAGCCAAGATAGCAAACAAGGAAGTCGATCGAATACCGGTCGACTTGGGAGCTCTTGAGATATTCTTTTCAAATCCACACTCGAGGATTTAGAATAACAGCGCGAGCCTCGAGCATACGAAGCACTTCCTCGAGCGGATTCGGGAGGAAAGCTAATACCCCTGTGAATCATCAAGTCAGGCAAGAACTACGGGCTCAAGCCTTCGAGAAGAATACGATGTCGGATTTCGTGGTGGTAGATGAAACCACCTGCACTGCAGCGATTCTAGTGGAGGCCATTTACGAGGATCACCAACGCATGTCGTCAACCCATTACTTAGCCTCAAGCACCGAGTAAACGGGGCTATAGGGTCGCGAAAGGCAGCCAAAGTGGTGGCGAGGAGTCGCACACCGCTGCCGCCAAGGAAACTATGCAGATCACCTCGCTAGACACGAGGGAGAATCGAGGAACCAAGGCAAGAGCCACCGAGAAGTCGGAGGAGCTCGAGGTGATAGCAGTAAGATCCCGAGAAGAAAGTCCGGACCGGCCGGCCTTAGCGAGCAAACAAGGAAAAGTCAGGAATGTCCGCGAGCACACGCAGATGTGTTCGCATGGACGCATGATGATATGCCCGGATCGATCCGTAGTGGCGGTCACAGTCGGGCAAGACGGAAAGATGCTGTTTCAGAAAGCGTAAGAGGAGGTGCACAACCAGTGAGAGATACGAAGCCATCAACTCACGAGGTCGAAAAGTCACTGAAAGCTGGATTCATACGGAGGTATCCTACCCGAATGGATCTCGAATGCGGTGCCGTGAAGAAAGCAAACGGGAAATGGAGAATGCGTGTTGACTTCACAGACGTGAACAAGGCCTCGCCTAAAAGATAGCTTTCCACCATCAAGATAGACTAACCGGTGGACTCTACTAGTAGGCACCAGTCGCTAAGCTTTATGGATGCATTCTCGTGATATAACCAAATTCCCATGCACCAGCCGACGAGGAGTGTACAGCTTTCATCACCAATCGTGGTCAGATCACATAAGGTCATGCCTTCTACCTAAAGAATGCAGGGCGACGTACTGCAGGCTAGTAAACAAGGTTTTCAAACCGCTGATCGGCCTGACTACTGGAGGTATATGTAGATGATATGATCACCAAATCCAAAGATGCGCAGGAGCATGTAAAGCATCTAAAGGAGACCTTCGGACTCCAAGTGAAGCACCGAACGAGTTAAACCCCGAAAATGTGCTTCTGAGTGAGTTCTGGAAAATTCTTAGATTCATGCGAGTCACAGGGGATCGAGGCCAACCCGAGAAGATCGTAGCAAGTGATAGAAATGAGGTCCCTCGTAGCCTCAAAGAGATACATGAGTCCGACCTGCAAGCTAGCTGCCTCTCAACAGTTCAGTATCCCGAGCCACCTGATAATGCCGAGTCTTCTTCCGTGAAACGAAGCAAGGGTGAAGACGAAATGGACGCCCGAACGCGAGGAGGCTGCCCAAAGAACTGAAAGAGTATTTGCTAAAAGTCTCACATCACAACACCTCGAAGGCGAGAGGTAATCGCTTCAGACTTGGTCAGATCCCAACGGGCAACAAGCCCGGCCTCGATAGTGGAGGAATCGTGAGTACAAGACTCGTGTATTACACGAGCAGCAGCATCGCTGGAAGCGTAAACCCCAGATCCAACCATGGAGAAGTGGGCTCTAGCCCGGTCACTGCAGTCCGAAAGTCGAGGCCTTATTTTCGTGCACATTCAGCAGTGGTTCTGACCGATCAACCTCTCGTGCAAACTTTGTACAAACCTCGAGACTTCGGAAGGTCAGTGAAATGGTCATGGAATTAAGCTGAGTTCGACCGAATTACCAACCCCGAGCAAGAATAAAAGCACAACCATTAGTCGACTTCGTGGTCGAGTGCACAATGAGAGACGAGGAGACTGGAGAGCGAGCACATACCAGTTCACGTGCCCCGACCAACACCGGATTGTCACAAGAGATGGATCCCGCTAAGTCGTGAGCAGGAGCAGGAGTTGTGCTTTGAGTCCGTATGGGAAGAGATGAAATACGCCGTGAGATTAGAGTTCAAGTAACTAATAATCAGCTCGAGTACGGTTCAGTAATAGCAGGGTCAAACTCGCCTCAGAAGTGAAAGCTGAGGAGGTAAAGCTTCGAACAGACTCACAGCTGGTAACGAATCACCCCGACGAGAGCTTCCGTGCAAAGGGAGAAGATGGATGCCTACCTTCGTAAGCGTGAAGTCGATGGGGAACTTTCGAAATCGCCGAGGTGGAGCAAATACCATGGAGAAGAATTTTCGAAGTCGACATGTTAGCTCGCATGGCAGCCCACCCTGACCCTAAGTTTCCAAAATCTATCCCTCTCGAAATCAAAACCCGCCGAGTATCGAGCAGGAGGACGAGGTGATGAACCCAAGAACGAGCAACACCGGATGCAACCGATCATCTCCTACCTCAAGCGAAGGAACAAAGCACACCGACAAGAAACAGTGCAAGGAAATCGAGGTGCAAAGCAGCCTGTGCACACTCTCATCGACTGGGTCTTATATGATCGGGGTACACTCTCCCTTCGCACGGTGTTTAGACCAAGAGGAGGTCGATCACGCCCTCCGAGAGATACACGAGGGGTCTCGTGGAAATCACTCCGGCTCGAGGTCCTCGGCTTTCAAGGCCTCGAGGCAAGGGTATTTCCGCCCCGCATGCACCAAGATGCTCAGAAAAGACGAGAAGTCGCAAGAGCCGCCAAAGCTTTGCTAACCACCGACTCACCTCCGGAGAACCTTACTGCGATGAACTCGCCATGGCCATTCGCTCAGCTGGGAATAGATTTGATCAGCCACCGCTGAAGGGAGAGCAACCGCCACCCATGCTATAGTCGCGATTGATTATTTCACCAAACGGGTCGAGCTGGAGCCTCGAAAGAAGATCACGTATGTAAAACCACCGATTTCATTCTGAAGAATGTGATTTGCAGTGTACGGGATTCCCATGCATTGGTCACCGATAACGGGAGGCGCTTGATAATGGCAAGTTCGTAGACTTCGCCGTAACCTCGAATAGAGTTGAAATTTTGCTCTCCTCACACCCACAAGCCAACGGGCAAGCAGAGGCCACGAATAAACTATAAAACGCCTCAAGACAAGGTCAGGCGAGCAAAAGTGGCTTGAGTGGACGAGTCGCTCGTGTCTCACGGGCCTACGTAACCACACACAAAACGGCTACCGGAGAGACCCCATTCTCCTCGGCATTCTGGACACGAGCAGCTGGTTCTCACCGAGATAGAAACTGGGACGCACCTGACGTAACACTTCAACGAGGAGCAAAACAACGAGCGATGTGTGCAGCTCGGACTTACTGGAAGAAAAGAGAGAGGATACCGCCAAGATCTCGTAATATCAACAAAGGGTGGCTCGTTATTACAATCGAATGTACACATTCGCCGATTCCAGCGGGTGATCGGGTATCGAGGAAAGTCAACCAGAGCACAAAAGACCCAAGACAAGGTGTACTGGACCAAACCGGAAGGTCCATATCGAGTCACTCAACTAGCAGGACCCGGAGCATACCGGCTGGCTCATCCAGATGGACGAGAGGTCAAGAGGCCATGGAACGCCGAACTCCCGAGCGAAGTATTTTCAATAGGTCCCTCAGATATAAAATGTTAATATAAGATTTCGTCCCAAGACGGGATATGTAAAAGTACAAATGTATGTAAGAATGAGAAAACATTCATAATGTAAGCTCGAGACGAAGAGCAAAGGTTTAAGAAGAACTCCTCAGCATGAAGTCCCGGAGCCTAACTCATTAGAGTGATTGCCAAGTCTCAAGTTATCCGAAAACCAGAGCAGGAGTATTATCCGAAGACCTCGAGTTAATTAAAAGGCTCGAGCGTAAGAAAAGCTCCTCAAGACGAAGTCCCGCGAGCCTAACTCATTAGACGTGATCGTGCCAAGCTCCAAGTTATTTAAAACCAAAGCAGGAGTGAATCGTAACCCCGGTCAATTAAAATGCTCGAGCGTAAGAAGAACCTCGCCGGAAGTCCCAAAGCCTAACTCATTGAGCGTGACTGCGCCGAGCTCTAAGTTATTCGAAAACCAGAGCAGGAGTGTTTTCGTAAGCTCTGCAGATTAAAAGGCTCGAGGAGAAGTAAGAACTCCTCAGATGAAGTCCCGGAGCCTAACTCATTAGGGTGATTCGCGCTCAACTGCGTTATTCGAAAACCGCAGAGTGGGTGTTATCAAAAGACCCTGGTCAATTAAAAGTGCTCGAGCAGAGAAGAACTCCTCAAGACGAAGTCCCAAAGCCTAACTCATTAAAGCGGATCTGCGCCAAGCTCTCAAGTTATTCGAAAACCAGAGCAGTGAGTGTCATCAAGCTCTGGTCGATTAAAAGGCTCGAGGAGAAGAAGAACCCTCGCCGTAAATCCCAACTGGACGGTGCCATGCTCAGGTCAATCGCAGCCCGAGCAGTGAGTATCGCGAAGCCTCGGGTCAATTGCAGTCCCGGCAGAATTCAAGAAGAACTCCTCGGCTGAAGTCCCCAAAGCCTAAGTCTTAAGTGGACTGTGCCATGCTCGGGTCAATTGCAGCCCGAAAGCAGGAGTAACCTAACAAGATACTTTAGTCAATCGCAGGCCGAGCAAAAGATCCCAAGAATTCCTCGATCAAGTCCCAGCTGGATCGTGTCACGCTTCATGCCAATTGGATGCTCGAGCAAAGCGTTCAAGAAGGGCTCGAGCAGCTTGTAATCGCAGAAGACACCTCGCTCAATTGCAAGCCCGAGCAGTGAATAATAGCAGAAGACACCCTCGGCCAATTACACCCCGAGCAAGAAGTGATACTGTAAGACACCTCTGGCCATGCAGCCCGAGCGTGAAGCTCACGAAGAATACCAAGGCCGAAGTCCCCGCTGATGCAGCCAAGCACGCCCAACCACAGCCCGAGCAAGAAGAACGTGGAAGCGTAAAAGGTCACGAAGTTCTACTCATCTCATCGAAGTTTCCAGCCTTATCTCGCTCACTCAAAAGACTAGAAACCGGGGACCGTGTTTGGGTAAAATATCGACATGCCCCTAAAAGCCCTTCCCGGTTTACGGGTAAATATCGACAAACCCTCAAGCCCCTTCCAACTGAGTAAGAGACCTCAAGACGACTCTAGTTCGAGCGTAAGTCGGACATCAAAGCCGCCAAGGTCGAGCTCCAAGCTCTACAGCCGCTCGAGATTGTCGAGGAAGGTCAAGTTAGTCAAGCTCTGGGAACTCGTGAGCGACCCGAGACTCGAGCACTCCATCACAAGCTCGAGGTCATCCTTCCGTCAAAGCCGGTCAAGGTCGAGTGCCGAGCACATCTTTCCCGCCGCAGACATCCACGAGCACAACCGGCAAGACCCGACTCATGGCAACCCGACCCGCTTTCGTAATCTTGGCACACCTTTTAATGTTCCGCCAGTGCCCCACATGGCTTGGTGATGATATCGCTGTCGGTGGCTGCAGACACGCCCACGGTGTCATCATTCCTAGCGCACTTGCTCGACATGGTGATCCGTCCACGTGAATCCAAGTTAGGGACAACCGCCATCCCTAGTGGAATATTCCGCCAATCACAGCTTGTCGAGGACTCAGATATCACTAACGTGGAGTGGACAACTTGAAATGGAAAGAGCTGGAAAATGGAGTATAAAAGGAAACGAGGGAACGTTATAAGGGTCAAGATTTTAACTCTCGTAGGGTTAGCAATTTTCATCGACCAAGGATCCGTAAGCTAAAACAGTGTTCTTCCGATTCTTATTTTCTCATTTCCGATTTTCCAAAAACATCGACTTATCCAAAAAGCGGGGCGATATAATACCCCTTTCATCTTTCCTGGCCTCCCTCACCAGTGGAGATACCAAAAAGAGAAACCCGACATCGACTTGAAGCGTTGAGGGTTCTCGCCGGAACGCCCGACGACCCGACCCGGCTCAGTGAGTGCAGTCCGGAGACCACCGCTCGTAAGAAGACAATGGAACAGACGGTGGGCAATCCCGCCGAGCTTGTCGCGAGCGTAAGGATCGGCATCGCTTTTAATCCGCGAGCGTAAGGTTCGTGACGCTCCCGCCGAAACTGCTTGGAGGTATCGCTGAAGGTTCAAGCACTCGCTGAGGCACGCGTGAAAAACCGCATCAACAAGGCTTATGTTAGAACTTCAATATTTGTGATAGAATTATGCCTTGTTTTAGCAAATAATTATATCTTGCCAACGAGCTTAGCTTTCGCTGGCATGTTACTTAACGCTCCGCATTTGCTTTTCTATATCGGCATGATCGCAGCTATTTCTATCTCGCCTTTAACCGCCAAACTCATTCCATTTGTTCATTGAACTCTGTAGTTTAAAGGCCTCACCGTAGCTTAAACTTCTGGGTATTAGTGAATTTTTCAGACTGCTTTTATTATATCTCAATAGTCTTTTCTTGAGGTACACAAATCATGCCAAGTTTCAATAGTCTTAGGAGAAAATTAAAAGGTACTTGAGAAACTGATACTATGTAGCCAATTCCTTTTATTACCAAGTGTGTACTACCTAATACATCATTTGTGGTCTGTGAACTACTTTAGTCAATATTAATCAATCAATAAATTGTTAAATTATGACGTTATTATTATTTGTTAGGAATAATATAAGGAATAAATTGAAATATCATAAAAATATTATTGACTATTGTTGTGGTCGTCGTCGTAATTGTCCTAGTCCTCAATAAATAATTTACTTTAAAATTAATTTTTTTTTAAATTTTTTTATTAAGTGAGTTTTCATTTATATCCTTTTTTTAGAGTAAAGTTGAAACTCAATAAATTATTTATTTGATAATTTTTTATAAAAATATTGTTTGGTAAATTTTATAAAAGTTATTTATTCACAATTTTCTCCATTTTGACTGTAGCTCTTAAGAGCAGATACAAAATATTTCTTTTTTATATATATGCATCGAGGTAAATAAGTCACCACACCTTTTTAAAATTTTTATTTTAACTTTGATATATTAACAAAAAGACAATTATGTCTTTTTTTTTTCATACACTCTAATATATAAACTATTAGATATCATATTACTATCATAATTAAATTATCACTACAACTATCTGCTTTCTCCAAGATCAAAATTTTGATATAATAAATTTATATTTTTATTATAAGGATTAATAAGACTTACATATGATTACATAATTTTTTTAACTATAAACAACTTCACATGAAAATTAATCATCACTAAAAAATTATAATTTCATAGCCATGCATGACTTTTAACTTTCAATCTATTAATATTTTTTTTATATGTGAATGTAATGCATATTCTTTATTTTATTTAGATTATGTATTAGTATCAAGTTTTATCACATTATCAATTTCATTAAATTTTATTTAAATTGAATTTTTTCCCACTTTATGTAATTTACATGTTTTATAAAGAAAAAATTCATGTCTTAATATTATTAAATATACTCTAAAAAATAAAAGGTAATTTTAACTTATGTCTAATTTAGTTTTTATATAATAAAATAACACTTTCGTAATAGAATTTTTTAAATGCATGTATATTACTTTCCAAACTTACAACACAGTTTACTAAACAATAAGTTATTTTTTTAATCAACAACTTATTTCATCCTGTATAGCAGAAATAACTTACTTAATCAACTACCGCAACCCCGACTCTTATACCAATTTAATTAAATTACAAACTACTTGTTGTATAAGTTAAACTTTTGAGTGAAATATGTACGTAATTTCATTTATGTGTTCAAATATAAATGACATGTCATATATTTGATCAATTAATAAATAATATATGTACATTTTAAATTCGAAGTAAAATTTTTAAACAATGTCATCTATGTTCTAAAATCAAAAACAACATATCCTACTATTTACAAAACATTCACAATAGGTTCACCATGTGATGAAGTTGTAAATGACATGTCATATGTCAATAGCCAAATATTTATTTTCTCTTATTTTCTAGGAAATTTAGAAAACTAACCAAAAAATTTTACAAATATCTAAAATAACCATTTATAATTTTTCTATCATCCTTAACCATTTACTCTTTTTTTTCCATAATACCCATATCTCTCTCAAAACCAAAGTCTTCCATTTGCTCCCTCCGGTGATCCCCGATCGGCGATTATCTCCTCCGTGATCGTGAAAGGCGCTTGGAGGATTTTTAACAGATGAACTCAACTCCGGTGGGTTTCTATCATCATCCATTTTGTAATTTTCAAGAATTATCAGTTCAGTAAATTTTAATTTCTTTCTATTTTGATAAGTTTGATTGGTGAAAATGAGTGTATATATGCATATAGATAAGCTTAGGATTGTTTGGCCATAAATATTGGAGATTGTTAAGTGAAATTTAGGTTTAAAGAGTGGTACGCGAGGTGCTCGATAAAATGCCCCTTAGACTAGATTAAATAGTTGATGTGTATTGCAAGATTAAAGTGTTGATGGAGTGATTGTAAGGTAGAGTATAGGTGCAATAGGACTAGAAATGACAGACGGAATAGGTAAAAATCACATCGCATGCGACAGTGCCCTCGTCATATCGAATCGACAAAAATTAAATTTTTTTTAATAAATCGACACGATATTACAAAATGTAAAAAAAAAAAAAACCTTAAATTTTTTTTAATTATCAAATTAACTAATTAAAAATTTGATTTTTTTTACAGTCGTAATGGCCACAAAACCAGGCATGATGAAGATTCCAAAAACGAAACACTTCAATTGCCACAAGTTGTTTAAGTAATCAACTGTATCAATGTTGCTGTTGACATATTTAATACGGATATTAGGTTGTAAATTATATATTTGAACAGTTGTAAATATAGTGCGATTAATCTTATTTCGGGTTTGACAATTCTCCAACACTTGTTATGAATAATCATTTTAACAAAGACAGTTTAACATGTCGAATACATAATAAACATAAGAGTTTAAAATACATCATATAATATATTTCTTGAATACATGAGATGCTACAACGATAATAGGCCGCTAATTACGATTCGTCGCAATGGGATTCTTACATCTTTTTCTGTTATGCCCGCATTCCTTGCACCGAGAACACATCACGCTTCTCCGTGATACATCCTCACCAATGGATGGTATTCTAAGCTCCTTCCGACGCACCGTGAGGCGGTTTTTCTATCGGGGATTTACCTTCAATTGTTGGATGTGGTGTGGAACTTCCCAAGAAGAAACATCGCCAACCGGATTGATTGGCACTGCATATGCCTTCAATAATGATTCCTTAGAGTAAAACTGAGAACAGAGACCTATGTAATCTACTCGAGCATGCAAGCAATTGACTCCATTAAGCCTAAGAAAGAAAAAATTATTACTTAAGAATTAGAACATGAGTTATTTGGAGTAAATACGAGCTTGAGACGAACCCGAGAACGTGGGACGTGCACTGTCGCGACGCTGGGACAGTGCCCGTCGCATGGTAATAGGTTCCAGAAACCGTGGACGTAACTCGCCACCGCGGCGATAAGTGCTCGTCACACGGCGACAGTGCTCGTCCCACTGCTGGAAAGACCTATCAACGTGCGATAGGCGCCTGTCTCACCGTGCGATAGGCACATGTCGCACGTGCGACAGGCGCCTGTCCCACGATTTTACAGAACCTATTATCGTGCGACAGGCACTTATCCCATATGCAACAGCGCACTGCCGCACATTTTATGGGTTCGCCTCTAAGCTCAGATTTACTCAAAATAACTCATGTTCTAATTTTTATTAATCGAAAAATAAAAACTACACATTGTGTAAAATAAATACTAACCTCAACGCTTTGCTTTCTAATTGATGAGTTGATGATTAGTGGGTGAGTTTTAGAGATTAGGATGTGCTGGATTTTGAAAATTGTTGGTTGAGAGTGTGTGAGATTTGTTGGTTTTGTTTATAGATCTGAGTGTATTTAAGTGTATACAATAAATATATGGCTACATATGATAGAAAAAGTTTAATTGGTTATTTTGGATATTTATAAAATTTTTTGGCTATTTTTGTAAATTTCCTATTTTCTATCTTCCAATTTGAATCTTACAAATCACTCGTAAGTAGGGTCGGGCATTTTCGGTTCGGATCAACCCGATTAGATTTCGAAGTTAATCGAATTGTCAAAATTTAATCCGATCTCAACTCGAAATCAAACCCGATTCAATTTGAGATCGAGTTAAGAACTCTAGTTAGGGTCGATTAGATTCGGGTTGGTTTAGGTGAAATTGGGTTAGGGTTGGATCAAGTGTTGGCCAAATCTAGTTTGCCAATTTTGAGTTTTTTTTTAACTTTTTAATTTTTTTCTTATTTTGAACTTTTAAGATTGCTTTTGAATTGTTTTTCTTAATTTTCGAGCAACCAAAAAAAAAGGGGGGAAAGCTACTATGAATTTAAACAAGTAAAAATTAAAATCAACACAAAGTCTAAACCTAATAAAATTTAAAATTAACACAAAATCCAAATTTTATAAAATTAACACAAAGTTTACTTAATAAAAATTAAAATTAACACAAAGTTCAAACTTAATAATCTTTATAGCACAATAATGTCCAAATATTAGTCTTTAAAACACAAAGTCTAAGTTTAAACATAAAGACCATAATACACCAAAATTTAAATGCGAATCACAAAGTCCATAAGACCATAATACACCAAAATTTAAAGTTTAAACAAAAACATAAAATAACTTCTTCATTTACTCCTCACAAGAACTTTGCCGAATTCTAACATCAACTTCTTGTACTCCAAGTTCGATCATCAGTACTCTATAGAAGAATTAAAGAAATTATATACAATAACTACTTTCTTTAAGCCGTATTATAAATAAAGTCACATTCAAACACAAACACAACTAAATAAACTCAATTTATATGATATAAATTATATCTTTAACTCGACAAACCATAACGACCATTTGAATTCAAATTCAATAGTTATTGGGTAATAGTAAAACTTATATATTTGAGTAAAAAAGAACACATATAGTTGAAAAGCAAAAGGGTTATTATAATCTCTAATTTATATTATACCGTAAGCATATGACATGTTTAGCAAATTATTCAAGAAAAAAACATACGTAATTGATTAAATAAAAAAATTAAGTCAATCATGCCTTATTTTATGGCATACATCACCAAGTTAATAATAATCCTTCATAGGCAATATCATTATACTAATTTTAGCTTACCTAATTAAAGCAATTACAATGTTACAAACTTACAATTAGACTTAAAACTTAAAACTATAACAATTATATTTATAGTTTACACTTTAAATTACATCCTAAAAGTATAATATGAAATTATTAATAATTATACCTATTAAGAGTTATCTTTCAAATATCAATAGCACCAACATCAATGCTCACCGCTTCCACTCGTTGAAGCTTGTGTTCTTACAAACTCTTTAAAATACCAAAAAAAAATTATTAAAGTTAGTACATAACTTAAGTACATGTAGATTTTTTATAAAATTATAATGCATTTCAAATATATTATGTATTTAATGTTCGAGAAAAATATCAATATGTTACCTTCTTCTAACTTCATATGAAACATCTCCTCTTTAATTACATCATGAATGTTATAGACGGAATTGGTAAAAAGTTAGATTGTAACAAATTTTCGGTATATATCAATGCTTTAATCATAGTAGGGGTTAAAGAACTCCTATACTTATTAATAACACGACGCCCAATGCTAAAGGCTGAACCTCGGATGCCACTATAGAAATAGGAACAATGAGGACATCCCTTACAATTTTCTCTAATATTGGATAATTCGATCTATTCACTTTCCTCCAAAGTAAAACATTGAGTTTAAGATTGCTAGGATCTTCTACTGGGTCAACTAAGTATCTGTCCATCTCAGATGCTACTCTCCTACCCTCATTCCGAATAGAAACCTCTTAGTATATCTTAAGAAAGGGCTAGCAACTCTGAAGATGTCATCACCTTCACCACCAAGAAGTCAACAACATCCATCAAACTACCATTAATTGTAACATATGGAGAAGAACTTGTACTACCATAACTACCACTAGAGCACTCTCAAGACACATCGATCCTATGGAGCACAATGCACTATATAAATAGTATATGCATTATAAAGGTCATTCAATAAGCCTTTTACTCATTTGGTCATTTATTCAATCTTTGAACTATCAGTGTAAAAAATGAGCTCAAAAATATTTTTAGCAAAATCCATTTTAGCTCGAAGATCAAGAATTGAGGCAACAATTAATATTGTGCTTATTTTTCCCGAGGACTCCCAATATTTATCAGAATTTTCCCTCATATTATAAGCCATTAATATCACCCAAGGATCATTACTAAATTATAATGCAATCAATGAACTCTCAATTAAGCCAATCGTATTATAACAAAAATTAAAAGTCACACTCAAAGAGTTAGAGAATACCAATGTAGCATCATAAAATACCTTCAAAAACTTCATAATTCGTTCACTATTCTCCCAATCATCGAGTCTAGGTGGGCCCACCCTTTTAATATTATGTTCTTTCTCGAGAAAGTATGCCTCAAATGGTTTATTCACTTCTGTCATTCTATCAAATGTTGCTTGAAACTTCAATGTAGTCATTAACATTAAATAAGTGGAATTCCACCTTGTAGAACAATCCAAAACGATGGTTCCTTTCAGGCCTTTCACTTTTGCAACACATTGTTTAAATGTCTGCAGCCTTGTGGTAGAAGATCTTACATACTTCACAGCATTTCAAATATCAGCAACACTAGCATGCAACTCATTCAACCCTGAAACAATAACCAAATTCAAAATATTTACACAACAATGCACATGGATATACTATCCTGCTAATACAAGTACATCAGCATTCCTCCAAGCAAGTAATTGCATAGTGACATAACCAACAGCAACATCATTAATAGTTGCATTATCAACAATTATCGCAAATAACCTCTTTATCCCCCAGTCCTGCAAACAAAGTACAATCTTTTTGCAGATTGTTTTCCCTCTATAATCTTCAACGACACCAAAACTGATAATCCTCTTATTCAAACACTAGTCATTATCAATAAAATGAACTATGATCACCATGTAACTCATATTTTGAACAGAAGTCCATATATCAATTGTAAAAGACACTCGTTGTTTGTTATCACAAATCAAACTCTTCAACATTGCTTTTTCTTCAAAAAATAAGTCCATAACATCCCTACCAATAGTTCTTCGAGATGGCATAACAAATCGAAGGATTGCTACATCGCAAAAATGCCTAAACCCCTTATTATCTACAAAACTAAATGGTAACTCACCCATGATAATCATTTTAGCCGATGTCCTTTACAAGCTGCCTTGACTCCATCTTTAGCCAAAATTATATTACTTCCTTCACCAACCTCGGATGTCAAATTCGCTGACTTCCACCTTGTTGCCCCTGAAATGCCTTGTATGCAGGATAAACTTCTATATAATTTTTCATATTTGTAATCCCATCAAACCTTGAATGACATTGACATTGTCTGCCACAATAGTTGCACTTGCATCTGCTTGGATTATCCTCAAGTAAATAGTAATGATTCCATGTGTCAGATCTTTTCTTCGTTAGTGGTCTTTTCCGCTTTGCCTTTTCCTTTCCCTTTCGAGTTCCTTCCATTTGTATACTTTACTCTTTATTATCACTTATCGAATTCGATCTTGAGTGTACAGACATCTGAACATAGAAAATATGAAAGTAACAAAACAATTAGTAATCATTAATTCAAAAACTAAACATAAAAATATTATTAACATAATCTAATTAGTATGAAAAATTAATTCAACTATTTATTAATTTAATTTTATGAAACTTATTTAATTTGACATTTTCATCGTAATATTTCTAATTTTCTATATGATTAATTGATTAGGTGTATAATTATATATGTAAAAATTCAAAATTATTCATATTCTATAATGGAAAAGCAAGAAATTAATGATTAATTAATTTATACTATCTAATTATTCACATCCTAAAAGTATAATAAAATATTATTTGCATATTTATATCTTAATTCTTATTATAAAATCTTAAATTTCACGCCCACTTACATGCAACTTAAGTACTTAATCTCAACTTAACATAAATTAATTGATTGAATTAGTTAATTTTTGTTGAAATTAAAGATACTGTAGCACATATCATATATAACACAATATTTCATTTTAATATTTAATCAATTAATACTTAATTTATATCCATAATCTATTAAAAAAATATTAATAATTAGCAATTAACAAAAAAAAAAAAAGAAAACCAATCCAAGAATAAAGAATTTATTATTAAAATTTAAAAATACATATTACATATATAATTATATATCACATATTATTAAACTAATTAAGTAATTATCAATTTAACATATAATATATAATATAATAAAGTATTAAACAATACCCAATTATCCATTACAGATTTACAACTAATAAGTAATCAAATATATATAATTATATATATAGAATATAGTTATATACCATGATTCTAATAGTACTAGAAGCTTAAAATTTCACAAGAAAATTTAGGGTTCTCGTTGCCGTCACCGAGTTCGGATGGAGCTTGGAGTAAATTGGTAATGTGGAGCCTTGGAGCAATGTGATCCGTAGGAGTGGCAGCAGATCTGCTTGAGACTTTAGAGCGAGATGAGAAGTTGAGGACTTAAGGAGTGTATGTTGTTGAGTGTTGAGGTTGAGGAGGGAGGCTGCAGCTGCTGCAAATCGGATTGATGAAGATTGAAGGCTTGAAGTTTGAACTGTAAAGGCTATGAGCTCGTGACTGTGATGGGTGTGATGTGTGTATGTGTGATGGCTTGATGGGTGTGTGCATGTGAGTTGATTGTGTGAGCAAGAAGGGTGATTCAATTTGAGTGCATGATGGGTGATGCTTGTGACTGTGAGCATCTGAGCGAGGCCGTGACCATGAGGGCAAGATCGAGAATGACTGAGAGTGAGGCAGTGAGTGTCTGAGCGATTGTGGCTGGCTGTGTGTCTGTATGGGGGCTGAGGGCCGTGACTTGTGAGTCGTGAAGCTAGGGTTCTAAGCTTGCCGAGTCGTTGCCAATGGTTGTCACGCCGTGAGAGTGTGTGAACCGCCGCAAGCTTGCAACTTTCATTTTATAATTTTGCCTTTTTTAAGCCAACCGAATTAGATTTTTGGGTAGGATCGGGTGAAATCGATCCGAACACAACTCGATCGGCTTGTATACATTTGATCCGATCGGATTTTAACTTTAATCCAATCCGAACCTAACCCGATTTTTTTTTTATTGGGTTGGGTTAGGTCGGATCGGATATTTTGCCCACCCTACTCGTAAGCATGTTCTAAGAATTTCATTTCACCCATAGACAAATTAGATGGTTGATCTTACAATAGGTATTAAGCACGGAACTTTGGTTAGGAAAATTTAATTAAAAAGGTAAAAAGCAACTAAATTTGGTGAACACTAAATTTCAACTAATTACCAACAAAAAGTCCATATATACATCCAATCCATCACTTGATGTAAAAATCACTTAATTATTAATTAATCACGGTGAAATAATCGTCCCTTTTCTTTACTTGGTGCTTTGGCTATTTCTGTCTCTTGCCCACTAATTGAATCATTGATTCTTTCGCCGCGAGCTATTGTACGATCCATTTGGTGATGCTTCAGACAAAATTAACCATGCAAGCACAATCGTCACACAATTTTCCAACTCTCCCCTGCCCCAAAATCCCTTCCAGATTCAATGTTATGTTATTAACTCCCTATCTTGCACAGTTAAGGATAACTTTCCCATAAGCTCTTGGGGTTTGGGTCAATTATACTTTTAGTATCTATAATTTTTAAAATTACTCAATGCGGCTTTATGGGCAGCTCTATCGAGGTTCGGATTAACTTTTCAAAGATAAAATTATATTATTTAAAATTAAATAAGTCTAACATGCAATAAATAAAAAAATAATTATGTAAATTTTTACATATATACACGTCCAAGAGAGTTGTTGGGAAATTATTAAAGATATAGAGACCAACTGTATAAGTTGAAAGAGCCTTTACATTAAAACAAAATTATGTAATTTGTTTTCACATCAATAAATATACATGAGAATTGTTGATAATTATTAAAGATATAAAGACTAATCAGGTCAAAAATCCTGCAGGCTGAAAGAGCCTTTACCCCATATAAATAAGCTGCCTCATTTACTCTCTTTTATATCAAACTATATATTCGAATTTAATACAAAATTTCTTAGCTATAGCCATGGGAGAGGTTGATGAAGCTTTCGTTCAAGCCATAGAACACAGGCCTAAACTCTCAGTCACTGAAGCCGACGGCATACCCTTAATCGATCTCTCATCTCTGAGCTCTCCTAATGACTCCAACACCAAAAACATTGATGACCTTATTGTGGAGATAGGTAATGCATGCGAGAAATGGGGATTTTTCCAAGTGATCAACCATGGAGTGCCATTAGATAAGAGGCAGAAAATAGAAGATGCGATGAGAAAATTCTTCACGCAGCCATTGGAGGAGAAGCGGAAGATGAGGAAACATGAGAAGATGGAAGCGGAAGGTGAGGAAACATGAGAAGATGGCGGTGGGGTATTATGACAATGAGCATACCAAAAATGTTAAAGATTGGAAAGAAGTGTTTGATTTTGTTGTGGATAAGCGTATTTTGATGGCAGCTTCACATGAGCCTGAGGACAAGAAAGTCGCTGAGACGGACAATCAATGGCCTGATTATCCTCCTGAATTAAGGTAAAGTTAATTTCTACATTGTGATGGTGAAATTTTAGTACTTGACGATAATTTGATGTTTGCAATATAGCGAACCTATTTGATTTGAACAGATAATTATATCGTTTTCATATCTGAAATATGATGGTTTTTTTCATTTATCATTATTTTTTTAAACAATATATTTTCATTTATATATATTGTTGATGCAGTTTTTCCCGCGTGTCTTCAAACAGTGCCTCGAACCTTCTGCTCGCAACTAACTCGAGCTCGAGTAGGATTTTTTCCTTCGTCCTATTCCACCGCCTTTTCCGTAATCCGAGATCTCCTGACCGCACTCACGTAAAATAGGTTGTGGTAGCCAGGCAGTTCCGACGAAACCCTCCGACGCTCAAGTCAAGAATCGGGTTATTCTTTTGATATCTCCCTTAATCGTAGAGACCGTAAAGATGAAAGGGATATTTTTGCCCTCCCTTTGAATAAGTACGGTTTTTTCAAAGAATCAAGGTAAGGGAGTAGGAATAGAAGAACTCGTGTCAATTTTTGGAAAATCTCTCGGAATGAATTTTTCCAACCTCTTTAACGCATCTGCTTAATTCCTTTTATACTTCATTTTTCCCGCTCTTTCTCTCCAAGAGCATCCATTCTCGCTGCCAGGCGCCTCGGGTCCCTCCCGACAACCGGATTGGCGAATATTCCCTGTGAGATGCGCGACTGCCTCCTTAACCCTGCTCACGTGGCTGCATCACCATGCCTGACATGTGAGCTAGGAATGATGACACCGTAGGCCATGTGTCGCCATCGAAATAAGCACTCACCACCCTCCTTCGGGGCCTTGTCTCGACATCAAAAGCGTGTGGACTTCCGCCTTTACGCTCTTCTCGAACTTTTTCTCGCCGGCCTCGCAATCGACCCAAGCTTCTTCGAGCTCTGCTCAGCCTCAGACTGACCGCTAGGCACCGTCCCGCCTAAGACTTAGGCTTTGGAACTTCCGCCGTAGGCTCTTCTTAAACTCGCTCGGCCTCGCAATCGACCCAAGCTTCTTTCGAGCTTCTTCCGCCGGCCCGCAATCGACCCAAGCTTATTCTCGAGTTTCTTCCGCCTGGCCCGCAATCGACCCAAGCTTATTCTCGAGCTTCTTCCGCCGAGCCCTGCAATCGACCCAAGCTTATTCTCGCTAGGCACCGTCCCGCCTAGCCTAAGACTTAGGCTTCGAGACTTTGGCGTAGCTGCTCTTCTCGAACTTCGCCGGCTTGTAATCGACCCAAGCTGCCTTCCGCTAGGCCTCGCAATCGACCCAAGCTTGGCACCGTCCCACCCAAGACTTAGCCTTGGAACTTACGACCATAACATTCTTCACGAGTCGGTTCTCGCCGGCCTCAGAATCGACCCAAACGCCTTCTACTCGGCCTCGCAATCGACCTAAGTTGGCAACCGTCCCGCCTAAAACTTAGGCTTGGGACTCATGGCCATGGAGTTCTTCTGAACTTCGCTGGGCCTCGCAATCGACCCAAGCTGCTTCAGGTTTCTTCCGCCGGCCTCGCAATCGACCCAAGCTTATTCTCGAGTTTCTTCCGCCTGGCCTCAGAATCGACCCAAGCTTATTCTCGAGCTTCTTCCGCCGGCCTACAATCGACCGCTAGGCACCGTCCCGCCCAAGACTTAGGCTTGGGACTTTTAGCCGTAGCATTCTTCTTAAACTTCGCCTGGCTTGTAATCGACCCAAGCATCTTCTCGCCTGGCCCGCAATCGACCCAAGCTTGGCACCGTCCCGCCTAAGACTTAGGCTTGGGACTCTATGGTCATAACATTCTTCACGAGCCGCCTCGCTCAGCCCTGTAATTCACCCAAGCTGCCTTCTCCTGGCCCGCAATCGACCCAAGCTTAGCAACCGTCCCGCCTAAAACTTAGGCTTTGGGATTTGCGGCTATGGAGTTCTTCCCGAACTTCGCCGGCCTCGCAATTGACCCAAGCTGCTTCGTGTTTCTTCCGAGCATCTTAATGCACGCGGGCCAAAGTATCATCGCCTTAAGGCCTCGAAAGCCAAGGACCTCGCGCTGTAACGATTTCCACAAATTCCTCGGTATCTCTCTGAGGACATAATCGCCTCCTCCCGGTCTAAGCACCGCAGTAAGTGGGAGAGCTGCACTCTCATCTATATAAGACCCCTTCGACGAGAGTGTACCGGCCGCTTTGCACCTCAACTTCCTCGCTCGCTTCTTATCTACGCAAGACCGTCCCTTCTCGAGGTAAGAAACGATCGGCCCATCCGTGTGTTGCTCGCCGATAAGCTCATCACTCGCCCTCCCCGCCGATGCTCAAGCAGTGTCTTCATTTCCAAAGGTATAGACTTTGGTAACTTGGGATCCGATGCGACCGCCATGCGAGATATCATATCACCGATAATTCTTCCCTCGAGATTTGTTCCACCTTGATAGCTCGAAAACTTCCCATTACCGCTTCACCTTCCGAATGTAGCCTCCATCTTCTCCCTTCGCTCGAAAGCTCTCGTCAAGGTGATTCGCTACCACCGCGAGTCCTGCTCAAGCTTTACCTCCTCTCGCTTACTACCGAGGCGAGCTTCAATCCCGCTTATTACAGCCTTCAGACTCAACTCGATTGTTGGTAACTTCGAACTCTAATTTCACAACAGACAGCATCTCTCGCCTCTTCAGACTTAGGAGCACAACTCCCGCCTCCCGCCTCCCGATTTCACAAGATCCATCTACCGTGACTATCCATGTGTTGGTCGAGGCTTGGGAACCCAGTGGGGCCTCACTATCCATCCCTCATCCCTCGCTGCACTCGACCACTAAGTCCGCTAAAGACCGTGCTTTTATGGTCGCTCGGGTCGGTAATCAATGTCGAACTCGCTTAGCTCCACCGACCATTTTACCAACCTTCTGAAGTAATCAATGTCCGAGGCTTGTACAAAGTTTGCCCGAGAGGTCGGTTTGTTAGAACTACTACCGAATGTGCCTCGAAAATAAGGCCTCACTTCGGCTACTACGACTGTGCCAAGGCCCACTCTCCATTAGTGGATATCGGTCTCAGCCTTCTAGCAAAGCTCGCTGCGTAATAAACAGTGGCACTGCACCTCTAACTCCTCCCTTATCGAACCGAGCTCGCTGCCCATCGGGACACAAACTAAGTATAGAAACAAGACTCATCCTACTCGAGGTGTCGACAAGAATCTGAGCTTTCAACAGATATTCTTTCACCGCTAGAACACTACCTCGCATTCCTGGCATCCACTTTGTCTTCCCCGCCTTTCTTCATTTCCCGAAAGAAGACTCCAAGATTTATCCGTGGCTCGAGATACGAACCCGCTGAGGGATGCCAGCTTGCTGGCCGACTCAGATCTCTCGAGGCTACGAGGGACCCTCATTTCCACCACTACTCTTATCTTCTCCTGATTGGCCTCGATCCCCCGTGACTCACCACGAAGCCTAAGAATTTTCCCAACCCACCCAAAAGCACATTTCTCCGGGTTTAGCTTCATCCCAGACTTTCTTAAGAGTGCGACGGTCTCCTCTAGATGCCTTACATGCTCCTCCGCATCTTTAGACTCGGTGATCATGTCATCCACATATACCTCCATCGTCCGACCAATCAACGGCTCAAGACCTTGTTCACTAGCCTCCGACACGCTGCTCCTCGCGATTCTTTACAGCAGACCTCCGATTAGTGATGAAGGTCATGCACCCTCGTCCTGACCAGGCATGGAATTTGGTTATATCCCGAGAATGCATCCATAAAACTAAGCAGCCTCGTGCCCCACCGTAGAATCCACTAACTGGTCTATCTTGCAGTGGAAAGCCATCTTTGGGCGTGCCTTGTTCACATCTCGCAAGTCCACACACATTCTCCATTTCCCACTTGCCTTCTTCACCAAAGACCACATTCGAGATCCATTCGGGGTAAGAGACCTCTTTATGAACCCCGCTTCAAGCAGCTTTTCCACCTCGCAGCTGATGGCTTCAGCACCTTTCCCGGTTGACGATCTCCTTTTCTCGCCTCACCGGCTTAGCATCTCTCCAGACATGCCACCTCATGGCACGCCACTCGGGTCAATCCTGTGCATATCCTCGCAGGCCCATGCGAACACATCCGCGGTGCTCGCAGACACTCCACCAACCTTTCCTTCAACGGCCGCCAAGTGCCCGAGCCGATTCAGATTTTCTTCCTGGATCGCCTCGCCTCACCCCGACCTCCTCCAACTTCTCACCGGCCTTGTCTTCCATTCCTCGATTCCCCTCGAGTCCAACGAGGTTATCTCAGGTGGTTTTTTGGCTGCCACAACAGAAGCAACTCCTCGCCACCCTCCGGTCGCTTTCACGACCCCTACACATTCCATTTACACGATACTTTAGTGGCTAAGTAATGGGTGGATAGCACGCACCGGCCGATCCTCATAAATGGCCACCCTAGAATCGCTCGGTACGGGTCGGCTTCATCTACCACCACGAAATCCAAAGATCATCTTCTTCTCAAAAGGCCTCGAGCCCATGGTTACCGCCACTTGATGATTCCTGAGGTATTAGCTTCCTCCCGAATCCTTTCAAGGAAGTGCTCGTCCGCCGAGGCTCACATCGTTATTCCCAAATCCTCGAGTGTGGATTCAAGAGAATATCCACCGAGCTTCCCGAGTCAACCAAAGATTCTGATCAACTTCCTTGTTCGCTACGCTAGCTTTTACCACTGTGGCATCCTCGTGAGGGTACAACACCCCTCCTCGCCTTCATCCGTCCACATAATTGGCACCGCCGAACCTTGGCCTTTTGGCACAGGGCAAGTGAACAGACTTCTGCCAAGCAGCTGATATATCCGCAGAGTTTTTCCGAGCCTTATTTGAACTTCCCCGCCATCGTGGGCCCTCCCGAGATTACCCTCGTGACTGGTGGTTCCATGTCTATTTCAGAAGTCCTGGCCATCTTCCTCGATTGCCGCTCAACCACCGAATGCCCTCCTTTAACAAACTCATCCAAGCACCGATTCCCAACCGTATCCTCCACCGGTTTTTCAAATCACCAAGACCGTGATGTGGAGTGGCCGAGTCACCATGGAAACGGCAGAACCGCCTCTGTTCCGCTTGCCACCGACTTGGCTATCCAGGCTGGAGGGCTCAAGAGTCCTCGCCCTCAACCACTTGAAGTATCTCTTCAGAGATACCTTTAACCTCAGATATCGCTCAGAAGCTGGGCTTTGCTCTACCACCAGACGCTCGATTCCTCGGGAAACTTCTCGTGGAGGAGGCAATGGACGATCGGCCTGCTGCGGTTCACCCTCAGTCCGCTTGACGACCGATCATGGATGCGCGGCCATCATGACGCCAGATTCTCTCGCGATCCAGTCCCAGTGACCGCGAGATGGCAGTGGAACCATCCGCGACGGGGAGCTCTGCTAAGTGGTCAGTACGGGCGACCTTGGCCCTTTGTCGCTAAGCTTGTGTTCCTCGGCAGATCTCCTTTCTCCTTCCTCTTTGTTCCAATGCCCCGCTCATTCCTTAGTTTTGCAGCTTTTTCCTCTTCAATTACCATATCTAGTTTCACCCGCTCATACGCTTCCGAATATGAACTGATCAACTGACTCATGATATTATACCATGGTCTCCCATCCTGATCCCATCCTTCAATCCTCTCGTAGCTAGTGGATGGTTAAACGCACCAAGATCTAGGACCGATCTATGGTATCTTTTGACAAACTCCCGAGGGATTCTCCCTCCTCTCGCCTTACTCGATAGCTCCATCATGTCATTTTCGTGGTCATCACGCCTGAATTACTCCGTGAACTCCCTACACATCCGCTCAAAGCTTAAAATGCTTCCCTGGAGTCTCATGCACCATTCTCTTGCTCTTCCCTCCAGAGCGAGTGGAAGGCCCAAACCTCCGAGCCACCGACAATCCTCGCACCTCGCCATGTCGCTGAACCGCTCTATGCGCACCAACGGATCACTTTTCCTCGAGAACTTCAGATCCGGAAGCGAAGTCACGTGGATCGTGACACCCATGATCTCCGCCGAGAATGGGATTCATTATCCAAAGATTATTCGCCAAGATGGGCTCTTTCCGCTCCCTGCAGATCTTTCACAACTCAGGCCAACCTCGCGCACCTCTCCCTCCAACTCTTCCACGCGGAGGCTCTGGGTCAGGTCCTCGTAAGTGCTTACGGACCCCTTCCTCCATGTTTGTTTCCTCCTCATCGCAACATTTGGTGCCCCAGGTCTGGCTTCATCTCCCACATTTTCCCGAATCGGAGCATTCCCACGATCGACCCCGGACATCATTACATGCTTTTCTCTGTCCCTCCCCGAGTTCTCGCAATAGGAAGTCGAGTCTCCATCTGCTTTCTCCATCCGATCCATTCTTTCCCGGATCTCCTATTCTGGGCCTCATTGGCCACTTCTCTCAAAGTTACCGATTCTTCTCGACTTACTCCTCTTCTACCGCTTCCTCATCGCTATGCTGTGTATCTTGAACGATCAGAAATCAGGCTTTCAGTGCCGATCCCCACGCATCACGCCAAAAGATGTCGATGCGCTTTATCCAACAGTGTCTTCAAACAAAGGCTCGAACCTTCGCTCGCAACTAACTCGAGCTCGAGTAGATTTTCCCTTCGTCCTATTCCACCGCCTTTTCCGTAATCTGAGATCTCCTGACCTGCACTCACGTAAAATAGGTCGTGGTAGTCAGGCGTGTTCCGACGAAACCCTCCGACGCTCAGTTAGTAATCGGGTTATTCTTTTGGTATCTCCTTAGTCGAGAGACCTGAAAGATGAAAGGGATATTTTTCGCCTCCTTTGAATAAGTACGGCTTTTTCAAAGAATCAAGGTAAGTGGAGTAGGATAGGAAGAACTCTGGTCAATTTTTGGAAAATCCTCGTGAATGAATTTTTCCAACCTCTTTAACGCATCCGCTTAATTCCTTTTATACTCCATTTTTCCCGCTTTTCTCTCCAAGAGCATCCATTCCCGCTGCATGGCGCCCGGGTCCCTCCGACACCTGGATTGGCGAATATTCCCTGGGATGCGCGACTGCCTCCTTAACCCGGCTCACGTGGCTGATCACCATGCCTGGACATGTGCGATAGGAATGATGACACCGTGGGGCATGTGTCTGCCATCTGACAATGACGCACCACCCTCCTTGCGGGGCCCCGTCTCGACATAAAAAGGTGCGTGGATTCCGAGGAATGGATCGGGCCGCCTGGGCCGGGTCTTGCCCAGCTAGTGCTCTGGGACTTAACCTCCATGAAAGCGTGAAATGAGAGCTCGGCCTCGACCTTGACCAGCCTTTGACCGGCCTGACGACCTCGAGCGCATAAAAGAGCTCTGGAGCTCGAGTGCCTCGACTTCACCGACCTTGACCAGCCTTTGACGTCCCGATGAGATCGCCTTCATGCCGATGGTCCGGACTTCTGCTCGAGCTAAACTGTTTTCGGGGTGTTTTATTCGAGCTGAAAGGGCTTCGAGAAGACTTGCCCGATATTACCCAAACATATATATATATATATTTACAATACAAACTCATTAAAAGTTCAAAAGAGCTCATATCAGAAGATAAATATTCTAATCCTTAGTGAAAGCATCTTATGGGCATTTTGATTACTGTTTTAATGATATCGAATTTAAAAAGCTTGAAATTAAGAAAATCTAAATTGGGGACATGAATTTTCTCATGTTTTGAGGGAAGTCACAGTACAGGCTGTAAGAGGTATTTATTGACAAAATAAACAACCATCAGTAGCTGATTCGTTCATGTTAAATACCACTCAAATGATTATAATTGGTTGTTGGTCAATATTAGAGCTTGTATATCTTTTGGAGCAAACCATACTTTGATTAATGCATGCAAAAGTTTAAATTTGCGAGCAAATTAAGATTCAATGATAATACTTTAGTTATTAATTTAGTGTCGGTATGCTTGACAGAGAGTCATGTGAAGAATATGCTAGACAAGTGGAAAAACTTGCTTGCAAGTTGATGGAACTTATAGCCCTGAGCTTGGGACTTCCAGCAGACAGGTTCAGTAGCTTCTTCAAGGATCCAACCAGATCTGTTAGACTTAATCACAACCCACCGTGCCCAGCTCCTCACCTAGCTCTCGGTGTCGGTCGACACAAGGACGCTGGTGCCCTTACCATCCTTGCTCAAGATGATGTCGGAGGTCTTGAGGTGAAGAGAAAATATGACGGAGAGTGGGTTTGCGTCAAACCGACCCCGGATGCTTATATCATAAATGTCGGTGACATTCTTCAGGTAATAGCTAGCTTAAGCTTTCTGTTGAAATGGTTAATAATTAATTATTTATATGATGTCAAGAATAAACATTTCATGTTCAATACTTTTTTGGGCTCAATAAAATCTATGTAACTGTGTAGGTATGGAGCAAATAGGGTTATGGTAAATTCTGAGAAGGAAAGATTTTCAATCCCATTTTTCTTCAGCCCACCACATTGCACAATGGTGAAGCCATTAGATGAGCTTATAAATGAGCAAAATCCTGCTAAATACGGAGCATACAACTTGGGAAAATTTTTAGCCACCAGAAGGTACAGTAATTTCAAGAAGCTTGATGTTGAGAACATTCAAATTTCTCATTTCAGAGTACAAGAGTTAGCTAATAAGTTGGATGGAGCACTCTGTATTAATAAGAAGTAATTAATTTTAATATGCTATGTAGTTAATTAAATTACATATGTAGCGTGTTTCATGATTTCATCTTTGAATTGAACCTATAAGCGAATATATTATGCGATGTAAATAATTGAATTTGCAATAGTGTCATCTGCTGGTTAGTGAATTAATAGTGTTATGGATTGGATGGTTTCCTGTAGTTTGGGGAAATCAATCCCGTGATTCTTCCTAGTACAATACATCTGGTGCCTATATGTCTTCATCCATGTTCTGTTAAAGAAAACGACATATCCCATATTTTTCATAAATATTTACAACAAGTCAACCATTTGCTAAATTTGTAAACGACATGCACACATTAATATCCAAATATCTTCCACATTAATACAAAAGTAACAAAACACTCGATACTTGAGTGGTGATCCTCACTTCGTTTTGCGGTATGCTAACAATCTCACTCCACCCTTGACAAAATAAATTAAATGGTTGATTTAATTATTATATGTTAAAGCAAAAGTATCAGATAATTTATATTTTTGGTATGATTTATTTAATAGTAAAAAATATTTATTTAATATCAATTTTTTTAATATTTTTGAGTCGCTTAGATTATTTTAAATATAGTATTTAAAGATTAAATAAGTTATTTTATTTTTAAAAACAAAATTTAAATTTTGGACTTTTGAGATAAGAGAACTTTTTCAAAATATTAAATTATCTAAAATGCCTCTATTTATTTTATAATATTATTTATTTTAAAATATTAAATTATCTAAAATATTTACCTATTGAAGTGGCACTTAATATTGCTTTTACATGCTTAGAATTAACAACAAAATGTCCACACTATCTCTCGATTATGGGAAAATTACTTAATTATTAATTAAACACGGCGAAATAATCATCCCTTTGATTACTCTGCTTAGTGCTTTGGCTAATACGCACTGATCGTTACAAAAAAGCCGCAGCCCGTCAAATTATCAATGGTTTTATATATTTTGTTCAATACGTCACACAAATACACAATCAACTCTCCTTTGCCCAAAATCCCATGCAAATTCAATATGGTGTTAATCTTGCATTATAAAGAGTAAACTTCCCTTTAGTAATTAGAGTTTGGATCAATTAATTATTCGCTTAGTATTTATATCTTTAATAACTCGCAGTACTGGAGTGGCACTATAATTACTTTTCTATAATTATCGGATCTAACTTTCAATGATAAAATTGTAACTTCTTTTGGGTTATTATTATTTTACTACTTCAAAAATTGTGAAATATCAAATTACTATAAAAGTATCGCCCATATCATGTTATTACTATATCTTCATAAAAATTTCATTTTACTACTTTTCTGTTAGGACCATTAATTGACTAATAAAATATCAATTTTACCTTTTATAATAAAATACACACATATCAAATAATAGATATAAAATAATTTTTATGCTTATAAATTATTAAATAATAATTTTAACCATGAAATTATAAATATATTTGAATTTATTATAATTATAAAAATAGTGAACTAATAAAAATACCTCTAGATTTTTTATTTCGTAAAAGACATAAAATAATTTTTATACTTCTAAATTATTAAATAATAATTTTAACCATGAAATTATAAATAACTTTGAATTTATTATAATTATAAAAATAGTGAATTGATAAAAATACCTCCATATTTTTATTTTTTAATAGACATAAAATAATTTTTATGCTTCTAAATTGTAAAATAATAATTTTAACCATGAAATTATAAATAACTTTGAATTTATTATAATTATAAAAACAGTGAATTGATAAAAATACATGTAGATTTTTTATTTAAAAAATAATATCTGTTTTAAAAATGATAATAAATGATAAAATTAGTATTTTATTAGTCAACTAACAGGTCAACTAACAACCCTAACGTAAAAATAGTAAAATATAATTTTTGTAAAGATATAATAGTAAAATGATATGAATTAATACTTTTATAGTAATTTGATATTTTACAATTCTTGACATAGTAAAGTGACAATAACCGTTTATATATATATATTACTCTCTTTTCTATCACACTATACATTAGAATTTAATCCATTATTTCTTAGGTAGCTATGGGAGAAGTTGATGAAGCTTTCATTCAAGCTCATAGAACACGTGCCTAAACTCTCACCACTCAAGATTACAATAAAAAATTCAAAAATTTGAGGCTTTTCAATTGAGAGTTGAGGTGGAATCTTCACTGTACTAAATATTTTTAACTCGTAGTATTTTCCATTGAAGATTATATTAATTATTAGCTTCAACCAAACTTTTTCCTGCAAATCTTTATAATTCAACCATATTAGACTCAAGATTATCGAACCTTAACAATTATAAATTTGTTTAAGTAATCTAATTAAATGGGCTACCATGACTAAAAAGGAAGGCATGTAAATAATGCTAAAGAGGTGGAAAAACTTATGCACAATTTGATGGAACTTATATCTCCGAGCTTGGGTCTCCCAACAACAAGTTCAACAACTTCTTCAAAGAACAAACTAACTTCTTTCAATTTAATTACTATCCATCGTGCCTCGACCCTCACCTTGCTTCTCAGGTTGGCCGACACAAGGACGACTTGAGCCCTCAGTCATCCTTGCTTAAGATGATGTTGGAGGCCAAGAAATCAAGAGAAAATCGGATGGAGAGTGGGTTCATGTCAAACCTACCATAGATGCTTATATTATAAATGTTTTTAGATCCCAATTGTTTGGGTAAAATATCTGACAGTGCCCTCGAAGTTCTTCCAACTGAGCTGTAACCCCGAGGACAGCCTAGCCCGAGCACCCCTTCCGGTCAAAGCTAGTGAAGGTCGAAGAAATTTAGAGATGCTCGAGCCCGAGCACTCCATCACCACCGAGGTCGCCCCTCGTGTCAAAGCCGGTCAAGGTCGAGAGCTAAGCACCCTTGCCCGCCGAGGTCGCCCTCGTGTCAAGGATGGTCAAGGTCGATCCCCGAGCGCCCTTCCCGCCGAGGTCGCCCCTCGTGTCAAAGCCGGTCAAGGTCAAGAGCCGAGCACATCGCCTCCCGCCGCAGAGATCCACGAGCACACCGGCAAGACTCAGACGCAGGCAACCCGACACGCTTTCTCGTAATCCCAGACACCTTTTAATGTCTCGACCGATCCCACATGGCGCGGTGGTGATATCATTGTCGTGGCTCAGACATGCCTCCAAGATGTCATAATTCCTAGCGCACTTGCCCGACATGGTGATTTGGCCACGTGAATCCAAGTTAAGGGACGACCGCCATCCCTGTGGAATATTCCGCTAAACCCTACTGCCGAGGGACTCCGGATACTACTAGCGTGGAGTGGACAACCTGGAAAGGAAAAGAGCTGGAAAATGGAGTATAAAAGGAAACGAAGGGAACGTTATAAGGGTTGGAACTTCTGATTCAGAAAGGATCTGTAACCTCAAACAGGTTCTTCCTTTTTCTAATCTCTCTCATTTGATTTTCTGAAAACACCATACTTATCCAAAAAGGGGGGGCGAAATAATACCCCTTTCATCTTTCCTGGCCTCCTCACTAAGTGGAGATACCAAAGAAGAACCCGACATCGACTCGAAGCGTCGGAGCTTTCGCGACACGCCTACGACCCTCGACCCGATTTTCCGTGAGTACATGTCCGGAGATCATTGTTCAAGAAGACAACTGAACAGATCGGTGGTAATCCCGCCGAGCTTATCTCGAGCAGTAGGATCGAGGCACTATTTGGATCCGCGAGCGTAAGTTTCGCACATTCCTCGCCGAGCTCATGCGTCACCGTTGAGGTTCAAGCACCGCTGAGGCACGCGGAAAAGTCAGCATCAACATTTTGGCGCCTGCTCTGGGATCGCAAGAAAAGCCCGATTTTCTAATACATTCAAGACACAAACACAACGATGAGGGAAACAACCAAGAGGAGTATGTCCGTAAGAATCAAGAACTTTGAGAGAGGTGGCCAACGAAGCCTGTAATGTAGAGATCCGGAAAGAATGGATCGGATGGAAAACAAATCGAAACTATGACCTCCCCGCTATAAGAATTCGTGGAAGGCGCATAAAAGCATGTAACGATGTCCCTGAGTCCAAATTGAGGAATGCTCATGTTCGGAAAATGCGGAGATGAAGCCCAAAGACCTAGGGCACCAAATGTTGCAGTGAGAGAAGAAACAAACATGGAGGAAAGGGGTCCCGCCAACATTTGTAAGATATACACACTCTCAAGTGCGTGGAGTCGGAGGGAGAGGTGCGCAGTTGGCACAAAGTTGTGGAAGATCTTCTGGGAACGGAAAGAGCCCAAATCGCGAATAATGCCGACAACGAATCTCCACTCTCCGCGGAGATCACGGGTGTCACGATCCCATCGTGACTTCCACTTCCTGATCTGAAATATTCGGAAAAAGTGATCCGTTAGTCCACATAGAATGGTTCAACGACATGACGGGGTGCAAGGTCTCGCCAGCAAGACAGAGAGTGCAGTCCTTCCCGCCACCTCGAGGGAAGGGCGAGAGAACGGTACCGCAGACTCCTACCTGGGAAGCATCTCGAGCTCAACAGATGTGCAGTGGAGTTCGCAGAACAATTCCAGGCGCAGCTGACCCCCGAGGATGACATGATGGAGTCGCCGTGGCGAGACATGAAAGATGGAGAGTTCCTCCGGAGTTTATCAAAAGATACCATAGATCGGTCCTTAGATCTCGGTGCGCTCAACCATCCCCAAGCTCCGAGAGGATTAAAGGATGGGATCCTGATGGGAGACTCATGGTATAACTCATGGAGTCCTTCGATCCGCTCATATTCGGATGCGTATGAGCAGTGAAACCGGATATGGAAATCCAAGAGGAAAAGGCTGCAAAACCGAGGAATTAACAGTGACCGTGAGCTGCATCTGCTGGCTCATCCGCATTTAACGAGGAGTCAAGAGGCCGTGGAACGCACAAGTCCCGAGGAAGTATTTCCTAGAAGTCCCCTTGTATTATAAAATGCTAATATAAGATTTCGTCCCAAGACGGGATATGTAAAAGTACAAATGTATGTAAGAATGAAAAAACATTCATAATGTAAGCTCGTGGACGAAGAGCAGAGGTTACGTAAGAACTCCTCAAGATGAAGTCCCAAAGCCTAACTCATTAGAGTGATCGTGCCAAGCTCCAAGTTATTTGAAAACCAAAGCAGTGAGTTTCATCAAGACCTCGAGTCAATTAAAAGGCTCGAGGAGAAGAAGAGCTCCTCAAGATGAAGTCCCAAAGCCTAACTCATTAGGCTGACTGTGCCAAACTCCAAGTTATTTGAAAACCGTAGCAGTGAGTATCGCAGAAGACCCCGGTCAATTAAAAGGCTCGAGCGTAAGAAAACTCTTGGCCGAAGTCCCCAAAGCCTAAATTATTAGAGCGGACTGCGCCACGCCAGTCAATCGCAGCCCGAGCAGTGAGTAACATCATAAGACGCTGGGTCAATTGCAGCCCGAGCAGGAGTAGAAATTGAAGACGCCGGTCAATTGCAGCCCGAGCAGGAGTAGAAATTGAAGACGCTCAGTCAATCGCAGCCCGAGCAGGAGTATCGCGAAGCTCGGGTCAATTGCAGCCCGCGTAAGTTTAAGAAGAACTCTTGGCCGTAAATCCCAACCGGATGACGCCATCGCTGGGTCAATCGCAGTCCGAGCAGAGTATCGCGAAGCTCGGTCAATCGCAGTCCGCGTAGTTCGAAGAACTCTGGCCGTAAATCCCAACGGATGGCGCCATTGCTCGGTAAATCGCAGCCCGAGCAGTGAGTATCGCGAAGCTCTGGTCAATCGCAGTCCCGCGAAGTTCAAGAAGAACCCTCGCCGTAAATCCCAACGGATGGCGCCATTGCTGGGTCAATTGCAGTCCCGAGCAGAGTATCGCGAAGCTCGGTCAATTGCAGTCCGCGTAAGTTCAAGAACCCTCGCCGTAAATCCCAACGGATGGCGCCATCGCTCGGTCAATCGCAGCCCGAGCAGTGAGTATCGCGAAGCTCGGTCAATTGCAGTCCCGCGTAAGTTCAAGAAGAA
Organism: Murraya koenigii; assembly: GCA_025617385.1. NCBI lineage: Eukaryota > Viridiplantae > Streptophyta > Magnoliopsida > Sapindales > Rutaceae > Murraya > Murraya koenigii. The sequence goes on from CM046813.1 coordinate 37,112,583, forward strand.
CCTCGCCGTAAATCCCAACGGATGGCGCCATTGCTGGGTCAATTGCAGTCCCGAGCAGAGTATCGCGAAGTCTCGGTCAATTGCAGTCCCGCGTAAGTTCAAGAAGAACCCTCGCCGTAAATCCCAACCGGATGGCGCCATTGCTCGGTCAATTGCAGCCCGAGCAGTGAGTATCGCGAAGCTCGGGTCAATTGCAGTGCCCGCGTAAGTTCACGAAGAACCCTCGCCGTAAATCCCAACCGGATGGCGCCATTGCTCGGTCAATCGCAGCCCGAGCAGGAGTATCGCAGAAGCTCGGGTCAATTGCAGTCCCGCGTAAGTTCACGAAGAATCCTCGCCGTAAATCCCAACGGATGGCGCCATTGCTCGGTCAATTGCAGCCCGAGCAGGAGTATCGCGAAGCTCGGTCAATTGCAGTCCCGCGTAAGTTCGAAGAACTCTCGCCGTAAATCCCAACCGGATGGCGCCATTGTTGGGTCAACTGCAGTCCCGAGCATGAGTATCGCGAAGCTCCGGTCAATTGCAGTGCCCGCGTAAGTTCAAGAGAACTCTCGCCGTAAATCCCAACGGATGGCGCCATTGCTCGGGTCAATTGCAGCCCGAGCAGGAGTATCGCGAAGCTCGGGTCAATTGCAGTCCCGCGTAAGTTCAGAAGAACCCTCGCCGTAAATCCCAACCGGATGGCGCCATCGCTGGGTCAATCGCAGCCCGAAAGCGCGAGTATCGCGAAGCTCGGTCAATCGCAGTCCCGCGTAGTTCGAAGAACTCTCGCCGTAAATCCCAACGGATGGCGCCATTGCTGGGTCAATCGCAGCCCGAGCAGAGTATCGCGAAGCTCGGTCAATTGCAGTGCCCGCGTAAGTTCGAAGAACCTCGCCGTAAATCCCAACGGATGGCGCCATTGCTCGGTCAATCGCAGCCCGAGCAGCGAGTATCGCGAAGTCTCGGTCAATCGCAGTCCCGCGTAAGTTCAGCAGAACCCTCGCCGTAAATCCCAACCGGATGGCGCCATTGTCAGTCAATCGCAGTCCGAGCAGAGTATCGCGAAGTCTCGGTCAATTGCAGTCCGCGTAAGTTCAAGAAGTAACCTCGCCGTAAATCCCAACCGGATGGCGCCATTGCTCGGGTCAATCGCAGCCCGAGCAGCGACGCGAAGCTCGGTCAATTGTATGCCCGAGCACGCAGACGCTGAAGCTCGGTCAATTGCAGTCCCGCGTAAGTTCAAGAAGAACCTCGCCGTAAATCCCAACGGATGGCGCCATTGTCAGTCAATCGCAGCCCGAGCAGCGAGTATCGCGAAGCTCGGGTCAATTGCAGTGCCCGCGTAAGTTCAGAAGAACCCTCGCCGTAAATCCCAACCGGATGGCGCCATCGTTGGGTCAATCGCAGCCCGAGCATGCGACGCTAAGCTCCGGTCAATTGCAGCCCGAGCACGCGACGCGAAGCTCCGGTCAATTGCAGTCCCGCGTAAGTTCGAAGAACTCGCCGTAATCCCAACCGGATGGCGCCATTGTTGGGTCAATCGCAGCCCGAGCAGTGAGTATCGCGAAGCTCCGGTCAATCGCAGTCCGGCGTAAGTTCGAAGAACCCTCGCCGTAAATCCCAACGGATGGCGCCATTGCTGGGTCAATTGCAGCCCGAGCAGGAGTATCGCGAAGCTCGGGTCAATTGCAGTCCCGCGTAAGTTCAAGAAGAACCTCGCCGTAAATCCCAACGGATGGCGCCATTGCTCGGGTCAATTGCAGTCCCGAGCAGAGTATCGCGAAGCTCGGTCAATCGCAGTGCCCGCGTAAGTTCAAGAACCCTCGCCGTAAATCCCAACCGGATGGCGCCATTGCTCGGGTCAATCAAGCTGAGCCCGAGTGAGTATCGCGAAGCTCGGGTCAATTGCAGCCCGCGTAAGTTCGAAGAACCTCCGCCGTAAATCCCAACGGATGGCGCCATTGGTCGGGTCAACTGCAGCCCGAGCAGAGTATCGCAAGCCCGGGTCCATTACAGCCCCAGCGTAAGATCAAGAAGAAACTGGCAATACCAAGCAGTCCCAAAGCCTAAGTCTATGCTGACGTGCCATCGCTGGGTCTTTGCAGTCCAAAACGTAAGATCCCAAGAACTCCCCAAGCAGAAGTCCCAAATGACGCTAGCCTTCACATCTACACAATCGGAGGCCCGAAAGTGTGGTTCAAGGTCAAAGAAGAATACCTAAGACACCCTCATGCAGCTGCGTAAGAAAT
>CM046813.1:37114913-37184209 GCA_025617385.1 Murraya koenigii
CCCGCATGACCGAGGTGTCTTCTCGTATTACTACCGCCGAGCCCTTCTTGAACTTCCGCCGGGCCTCCAATCGACGCAGAATGTGACACCGTCTCCACTGGACTTCGCCGAGGAGTTCTTCTGGATCTTCCGCTTGACCTCGCAAAGACCCAAGCTGCAGCAATCACACACCCAAGACTTAGGCTTTGGGACCCGCCTGGTATTGCCAAGGATTTCTTCTGAACTTCCGCCAGGCCTCGCAATTGACCGAGGCTTGCCGACACTCCCCGCCGGCCTCGCATCTGACCCAAGCAATGGCGCCATCCCATTGGGATTTCCGCCAAGGAGTTCTTCTGAACTTCCGCCCGGCCCGCAATCGACCCGAGCTTGCTGACACTCCCGCCGGCCTCGCAACTGACCCAAGCAATGGCGCCATCCCGTTGGGATTTCTGGCCAAGGAGTTCTTCTTGAACTTCTGCCCGGGCCTGCAATTGACCCAGGCTTGCTGATACTCCTGCTCGGGCCTGCAATTGACCCAAGCAATGGCGCCATCCCGTTGGGATTTCCGCCAAGGAGTTCTTCTGAACTTCGCCCGGCCCGCAATCGACCCGAGCTTGTCGACACTCCCGCCGGCCTCGCACTCGACCCAAGCAACGGCGCCATCCCGCTGATTTCCGCCAAGGAGTTCTTCTGAACTTCCGCCCGGCCCGCAATTGACCCAGCTTGCCGATACTCCCGCCGGCCCGCAATCGACCCAAGCAATGGCGCCATCCCGCTGGATTTCCGCCAAGGAGTTCTTCTCGAACTTCCGCCCGGCCTCGCAATCGACCCGAGCTTGCTGATACTCCCCGCCGGCCTCGCAATCGACCCAAGCAATGGCGCCATCCCGCTGGGATTTCCGCCAAGGAGTTCTTCTGAACTTCCGCCCGGCCTCGCAATCGACCCGAGCTTGCCGATACTCCCGCCGGCCTCGCAATCGACCCAAGCAACGGCGCCATCCCGCTGGGATTTCTCGCCAAGGAGTTCTTCTGAACTTCCGCCCGGCCCGCAATCGACCCGAGCTTGCTGATACTCCCGCCGGCCCGCACTCGACCCAAGCAACGGCGCCATCCCGCTGATTTCCGCCAAGGAGTTCTTCTGAACTTCCGCCCGGCCTCGCAATCGACCCAGTGCTTGCTGATACTCCCGCCGGCCTCGCACTCGACCCAAGCAATGGCGCCATCCCGCTGGGATTTCCGCCAAGGAGTTCTTCTGAACTTCCGCCCGGCCCGCAATCGACCCAGCTTGCCGATACTCCCCGCCGGCCTCGCAATCGACCCAAGCAATGGCGCCATCCCGCTGGGATTTCCGCCAAGGAGTTCTTTCGAACTTCCGCCCGGCCCGCACTCGACCCAGCTTGTCGACACTCCCCGCCGGGCCTCGCAATCGACCCAAGCAATGGCGCCATCCCGCTGGGATTTCCGCCAATGAGTTCTTCTGAACTTCGCCCGGCCCGCAATCGACCCAGCTTGCTGATACTCCCCGCCGGCCCCGCAATCGACCCAAGCAATGGCGCCATCCCGCTGGATTTCCGCCAAGCGAGTTCTTCTGAACTTCCGCCCGGCCCGCAATCGACCTGTGCTTGCCGATACTCCCGCCGGCCTCGCACTCGACCCAAGCAACGGCGCCATCCCGCTGGGATTTCCGCCAAGGAGTTCTTCTGAACTTCGCCCGGCCCGCAATCGACCCAGTGCTTGCTGACACTCCCGCCGGCCCGCAATCGACCCAAGCAATGGCGCCATCCCGCTGGATTTCCGCCAAGGAGTTCTTCTGAACTTCCGCCCGGCCCGCAATCGACCCGTGCTTGCTGACACTCCCGCCGGGCCCGCAATCGACCCAAGCAATGGCGCCATCCCGTCGGATTTCCGCCAAGGAGTTCTTCTCAACTTCGCCCGGCCCGCAATCGACCTGAGCTTGTCGACACTCCCGCCGGCCTCGCAATCGACCCAAGCAATGGCGCCATCCCGCTGGGATTTCCGCCAAGCGAGTTCTTCTTGAACTTCCGCCCGGCCCGCAATCGACCCAGCTTGCCGATACTCCCGCCGGCCTCGCACTCGACCCAAGCAACGGCGCCATCCCGCTGATTTCCGCCAACGAGTTCTTTCGAACTTCCGCCCGGCCTCGCACTCGACCCATGCTTGCTGATACTCCCGCCGGCCTCGCAATTGACCCAAGCAATGGCGCCATCCCGTTGGGATTTCTGGCCAAGGAGTTCTTCTGAACTTCGCCCGGCCTCGCAATCGACCTGCAGCTTGCTGACACTCCCGCCGGGCCCGCAATCGACCCAAGCAATGGCGCCATCCCGCTGATTTCCGCCAAGGAGTTCTTCTTGAACTCTCGCCCGGCCCGCAATCGACCCAGCTTGCTGATACTCCCCGCCGGCCTCGCAATCGACCCAAACGCCTTCTAATTTCTACTCCCGCCGGCCTCGCAATCGACCCAAGCTGCCTTCTAATTTCTACTCCCGCCGGGCCTCGCAATCGACCCAAGCTGCCTTCGATAGTTACTCCCGCCGGCCTCGCACTGACCTGCTGCAGCAACCGTCCCGCCTAATAATTTAGGCTTGGGGACTTCCGCCAAAGAGTTTTTCTTCTCGCCGAGCCTTTAATCGACCCGAGGTCTTCTCACGATACTCCCGCCTCGATTTTCAACAACCCGAGTTTGGCAACCGTCCCGCCTAATGAGTTAGGCTTGGGACTTCATGCCGAGGAGTTCTTCTTCTCCTCGAGCCTTTTAATCGACTCGAGGTCTTCTCGATGAAACTCCCGCCTGGTTTTCAACAACCCGAAGCTTAGCACCGTCCCGCCTAATGAAGTTAGGCTTGGGACTTCATGCCGAGGAGTTCTTCTCAGAACCTCTCGCTTCTTCATCCCGAGCTTACATTATGAATGTTTTTTCATTCTTACATACATTTGTACTTTTACATATCCCATCTTGGGACGTAAATCTTATATTAGCATTTTATAATACAAGGGACTCTACCGGAATACTTCCTCGGACTTGTGCGCTCCACGGCCTCGACTCTCGCTCGTCTCGGACGAGCCAACCCAGACGCCTCCCGGTCCTGCTAATTCCTCGCTTTGCAGCCTTTTCCTCTCGATTTCATATCCAGCTTCACCGCTCATACGCATCCGAATATGAACTGATCAAGGACTCAGCAGGTTATACCATGGTCTCCCATCCCGATCCCATCCTTTAATCCTCCTCGTAGCTCGGGGATGGTCGAACGCACCAAGATCTAAGACCGATCTACGGTATCTTTGATAAACTCCCGAGGGACTCTCCATCTTTCTGCCTCACTCCGATGACCCATCATGTCATCCTCGTGGGTCATCGCGCCTGGAATTGTTCTCGCGAACTCCCCGCACATCCTGCTCAAAGCTCAAGATGCTTCCCCGGGAGTCTCATGGCACCATTCTCTCGCCCTTCCCTCAAGAGCGAGCTGGAAGGACCTCGCACCTCCGTCTGCCGATGCACCTTGCACCCCGCCATGTCGCTGAACCATTCTACGTGGACTAATCGGATCACTTTTTCCCGAATATTTCAGATCCGGAAGTGGAAGTCACGTGGATCGTGGACACCCATGATCTCCGCGGAGAGTGGAGATTCGTTGTCCAAGATTATTCGCCACTGGGCTCTTTCCGCCTCTCAAGATCTTCCACAACCTCGTGCCAACCTCACAGACCTCTCCCTCCAACTCCTCGCACACAAGAGGTCAGTCAGATCTTGCAAATGTTGACTGGACCCCTTTCCTCCATGTTTGTTTCTTCTCTCACCGCAACATTTGGTGCCCTAGGTCTGGGCTTCATCTCCGCGATTTTCCCGAACACGAGCATTCCTCTACTGGACTCCGGACATCGTTACATGCTTTTGTCCGCTCTTCCCCGAATTCTTGTAATGTGGAGGTCATAGTTTCGATTTGTTTTTCCATCCGATCCATTCTTTCCTGATCTCTCCGCTCGGGCTTCGCTGGCCACCTCTCTCAAAGTTACCGATTCTTCTCGACATACCCTCTTCTACTGCTTCCCTCATCGCTGTGTTTGTGTCTTGAATGTATTAGAAAATCAGCTTTTGCGCCGATCCCCACAGACGGCGCCAAAATGTTGATGCAGCTTTTCCCGCTGCCTCAACAAGGTTGCTCGAACCTTCAAACAAAGGATCGCAAGAGCTCGAAAGCAGAATGTCTCGAAACTTCGCTCGTGGATCCAAATAGTGCCTCGATCCTCTCGCCGAGATAAGCTCGAGCAGGATTACCCCTTCGTCCCTGCTCCGCTGTCTCTTCGTAACAATGATCTCCTGACCGTACTCACGTAAAATCGGTCGTGGTCGCCGGCGTGTCCCTACGAAACCCTCCGACGCTCAAGTCAAGAATCGGTTCTTCTTGGTATCTCCCTTAGTGAGGAGACCGAAAGATGAAAGGGTATTATTTCGCCCCTTTTGGATAAGTATGGTGTTTTCGTAAAATCAAATGAGAGATTAGAAAAGGAAGAACCTGCTTGAGGTTACGGATCCTTTCTCGAATCCAAGTTCCAACCCTTGTAACGCTCCCTTCGCTTCCTTTTATACTCCATTTTTCCCGCTCTTTTCCTTTCCAGTCGTCCACTCCCACGCTAGTGGTATCCGGGTCCCTCCGACAACCGGGTTTAGCGGAATATTCCCTGTGGATGAGCTACTGTCCCTTAACCCGATTCACGTGGCCAAATCACCATGTCGGCAAGTGCGCTAGGAATTATGACATCTTGAGGCATGTGCCTGCCACCAAAGAATGAGATCACCACCACACCACGTGGGATCCCAATGACATTAAAAGGTGTGCCGGGATTCCGAGAAAACGTGTCGGGCTGCCTCGCTGCCTGGTCTTGCCCACCTGTGCTCGTGGATCTCATGAGCAGTGAGCGATGTGCTCGGCTCTTGACCTTGACCAGCTTTGACCTGAGGGACGACCTCGAGCCGGGAAGGAGCGCTCGGGGATCGACCTTGACCATCCTTGACCTGAGGGACGACCTCGAGCAGGCAAGGAGTGCTTAGCTCTCGACCTTGACCAGCTTTGACCTGAGGGACGACCTCGAGCTGGTGATGGAGTGCTCGGGCTCGAGCATCTCTAAATTTCTTCGACCTTCACTAGCTTTGACCGTGAAGGGTGCTCTGCTAGACCGTCCTCTGGGTTCTGGCTCGAGCTGGAAGGGCTTCGAGGGGCCTGTCCGATATTTTACCCAAACAATTGGGATCTAAAAAACATTTATAATATAAGCATCTATGGTAGGTTTGACATGAACCCACTCTCCATCTGATTTTCTCTTGATTTCTTGGCCTCCAACATCATCTTAAGCAAGGACGCTGAGGGCTCCGTCGTCCTTGTGTCGGCCAACGCCGAGAGCAAGGTGAGGGTCAGGGCACGATGGATAGTAATTAAATTGAAAGAAGTTAGTTTGTTCTTTGAAGAAGCTGTTGAACTTGTTGTTGGGAGACCCAAGCTCAGAGATATAAGTTCCATCAAATTGTACGCAAGTTTTTCCACCTCTTTAGCATTATTTACATGCCTTCCTTTTTAGTCATGGTAGCCCATTTAATTAGATTACTTAAACAAATTTATAATTGTTAAGGTTCGATAATCTTGAGTCTAATATGGTTGAATTATAAAGATTTGCAGGAAAAAGTTTGGTTGAAGCTAATAATTAATATAATCTTCAATGGAAAATACTACAGTTAAAAAATATTTGGTACAGCGAAGATTCCACCTCAACTCTCAATTGAAAAGCCTCAAATTTTTGAATTTTTTTATTGTAATCTTCAGTGACTGAGAGTTTAGGCCTGTGTTCTATGGCTTGAATGAAAGCTTCATCAACTTCTCCCATAGCTACCTAAGAAATAATGGATTAAATTCTAATGTATAGTGTGATAGAAAAGAGAGTAATATATATATATAAACGGTTATTGTCACTTTACTATGTCAAGAATTGTAAAATATCAAATTACTATAAAAAGTATTAATTCATATCATTTTACTATTATATCTTTACAAAAATTATATTTTACTATTTTTACGTTAGGGTTGTTAGTTGACCTGTTAGTTGACTAATAAAATACTAATTTTATCATTTATTATCATTTTTAAAACAGATATTATTTTTTAAATAAAAAATCTACATGTATTTTTATCAATTCACTGTTTTTATAATTATAATAAATTCAAAGTTATTTATAATTTCATGGTTAAAATTATTATTTTACAATTTAGAAGCATAAAAATTATTTTATGTCTATTAAAAAATAAAAATATGGAGGTATTTTTATCAATTCACTATTTTTATAATTATAATAAATTCAAAGTTATTTATAATTTCATGGTTAAAATTATTATTTAATAATTTAGAAGTATAAAAATTATTTTATGTCTTTTACGAAATAAAAAATCTAGAGGTATTTTTATTAGTTCACTATTTTTATAATTATAATAAATTCAAATATATTTATAATTTCATGGTTAAAATTATTATTTAATAATTTATAAGCATAAAAATTATTTTATATCTATTATTTGATATGTGTGTATTTTATTATAAAAGGTAAAATTGATATTTTATTAGTCAATTAATGGTCCTAACAGAAAAGTAGTAAAATGAAATTTTTATGAAGATATAGTAATAACATGATATGGAGCGATACTTTTTATAGTAATTTGATATTTCACAATTTTTGAAGTAGTAAAATAATAATAACCCAAAAAGAAGTTACAATTTTATCATTGAAAGTTAGATCCGATAATTATAGAAAAGTAATTATAGTGCCACTCCAGGTACGCAGTTATTAAAGATATAAATACTAAACGAATAATTAATTGATCCAAACTCTAATTACTAAAGGGAAGTTTACTCTTTATAATGCAAGATTAACACCATATTGAATTTGCATGGGATTTTGGGCAAAGGGAGAGTTGATTGTGTATTTGTGTGACGTATTGAACAAAATATATAAAACCATTGATAATTTGACGGGCTGCGGCTTTTTTTGTAACAGTCGTACGTATTAGCCAAAGCACTAAGCAGAGTAATCAAAGGGATGATTATTTCGCCGTGTTTAATTAATAATTAAGTAATTTTCCCATAATCGAGAGATAGTGTGGACATTTTGTTGTTAATTCTAAGCATGTAAAAGCAATATTAAGTGCCACTTCAATAGGTAAATATTTTAGATAATTTAATATTTTAAAATAAATAATATTATAAAATAAATAGAGGCATTTTAGATAATTTAATATTTTGAAAAAGTTCTCTTATCTCAAAAGTCCAAAATTTAAATTTTGTTTTTAAAAATAAAATAACTTATTTAATCTTTAAATACTCTATTTAAAATAATCTAAACGACTCAAAAATATTAAAAAAATTGATATTAAATAAATATTTTTTACTATTAAATAAATCATACCAAAAATATAAATTATCTGATACTTTTGCTTTAACATATAATAATTAAATCAACCATTTAATTTATTTTGTCAAGGGTGGAGTGAGATTGTTAGCATACCGCAAAACGAAGTGAGGGATCACCACTCAAGTATCGAGTGTTTTGTTACTTTTGTATTAATGTGGAAGATATTTGGATATTAATGTGTGCATGTCGTTTACAAATTTAGCAAATGGTTGACTTGTTGTAAATATTTATGAAAAATATGGGATATGTCGTTTTCTTTAACAGAACATGGATGAAGACATATAGGCACCAGATGTATTGTACTAGGAAGAATCACGGGATTGATTTCCCCAAACTACAGGAAACCATCCAATCCATAACACAATATTAATTCACTAACCAGCAGATGACACTATTGCAAATTCAATTATTTACATCGCATAATATATTCGCTTATAGGTTCAATTCAAAGATGAAATCATGAAACACGCTACATATGTAATTTAATTAACTACATAGCATATTAAAATTAATTACTTCTTATTAATACAGAGTGCTCCATCCAACTTATTAGCTAACTCTTGTACTCTGAAATGAGAAATTTGAATGTTCTCAACATCAAGCTTCTTGAAATTACTGTACCTTCTGGTGGCTAAAAATTTTCCCAAGTTGTATGCTCCGTATTTAGCAGGATTTTGCTCATTTATAAGCTCATCTAATGGCTTCACCATTGTGCAATGTGGTGGGCTGAAGAAAAATGGGATTGAAAATCTTTCCTTCTCAGAATTTACCATAACCCTATTTGCTCCATACCTACACAGTTACATAGATTTTATTGAGCCCAAAAAAGTATTGAACATGAAATGTTTATTCTTGACATCATATAAATAATTAATTATTAACCATTTCAACAGAAAGCTTAAGCTAGCTATTACCTGAAGAATGTCACCGACATTTATGATATAAGCATCCGGGGTCGGTTTGACGCAAACCCACTCTCCGTCTTATTTTCTCTTCACCTCAAGACCTCCGACATCATCTTGAGCAAGGATGGTAAGGGCACCAGCGTCCTTGTGTCGACCGACACCGAGAGCTAGGTGAGGAGCTGGGCACGGTGGGTTGTGATTAAGTCTAACAGATCTGGTTGGATCCTTGAAGAAGCTACTGAACCTGTCTGCTGGAAGTCCCAAGCTCAGGGCTATAAGTTCCATCAACTTGCAAGCAAGTTTTTCCACTTGTCTAGCATATTCTTCACATGACTCTCTGTCAAGCATACCGACACTAAATTAATAACTAAAGTATTATCATTGAATCTTAATTTGCTCGCAAATTTAAACTTTTGCATGCATTAATCAAAGTATGGTTTGCTCCAAAAGATATACAAGCTCTAATATTGACCAACAACCAATTATAATCATTTGAGTGGTATTTAACATGAACGAATCAGCTACTGATGGTTGTTTATTTTGTCAATAAATACCTCTTACGGCCTGTACTCTGACTTCCCTCCAAAACATGAGAAAATTCATGTCCCCAATTTAGATTTTCTTAATTTCAAGCTTTTTAAATTCGATATCATTAAAACAGTAATCAAAATGCCCATAAGATGCTTTCACTAAGGATTAGAATATTTATCTTCCGATATGAGCTCTTTTGAACTTTTAATGAGTTTGTATTGTAATATATATATATATATATATATATATATATATATATGTTTGGGTAATATCGGCAAGTCTTCTCGAGGCCCTTTCAGCTCGAATAAAACACTCCGAAAACAGCTTTAGCTCGAAGCGTAAGTCCCGACCATCGGCATGAAGACGATCTCATCGGACGCCAAAGCCGGGTCAAGGTCGGTGAAGTCGAGCCGCCCGAGCTCCGAGCTCTTTTGTCCGCCGAGGTCGTCCGACCCACCAAAGCCGGGTCAAGGTCGAGAACCGAGCTCTCATTTCCTGCCGCAGAGGTTAAGTCCCCGAGCACAACCTGGCAAGACCCGCCTGTGGCACCCGATCCATTCCCTCAGAATCCCACACACCTTTTTTATGTCAGACAGGGCCCCACAAAGGAGGGTGGTCGTACTGTTGCCGATGGCCGACACATGCCCCCACGGTGTCATCATTCCTATCGCACATGTCCGACATGGTGATCTGGCCACGTGAACCGGGTTAAGGAGACAGCCGCGCATCCCTAGGGAATATTACGCCAATCCCAACCGCCGAGGGACCTGTACGCCACTGACGCGGGAATGGATGCTCTTGGAGAGAAAGAGCGGGAAAAATGGAGTATAAAAGGAATTAAACGGGTACGTTAAAGAGGTTGGAAAAATTCATTCACAGGGATTTTCCAAAAATTGACACAGGTTCTTCCTATCCCTACTCCCCTTACCTTGATTCTTTGAAAAAACCGTACTTATTCAAAAAGGAGGGCGAAAAATATCCCTTTCATCTTTCCTGGCCTCTCCGACTAAGGGAGATACCAAAAGAATAACCCGATTACTAACTCGAACGCTCGGAGGGTTTCGCGAACACGCCCGGCCACCCCCGACCCTATTTTCTCGTGAGTACAGTCCGGAGATCTCCGCTCCGAAAAGACAAGTGGAATAGGACGAAGGGAAAATCCTACCGAGCTCGAAAGTTAGTTGCAGCGTAGGTTCGAGGCAATCGCTTGAAGACACGCTGGATAAAACCGCATCAACATCTTTTGACGTAGTCTCGGGATCGAGCACAAAAGCCCGATTTCCTAATACGCTCAAGATACACAACGCAACGATGAGGGAAACAACCAAGAGGAGTAAGCATGTAAGAATCAAGAACTTTGAGAGAAGTGGCCAATGAGGCCTGTAATAGGGAGATCCGTGAAAGAATGGATCGGATGGAGAAACAGATGGAGACTCGACTTTCCTATTGCAAGAACTCGTGGAGGGATAGAGAAAGCATGTAATGATGTCCCGGGTCCAACATGGGAATGCTCCTGCTCGGAAAATGCGGGAGATGAAGCCCAAAGACCTAGGGCACCAAATGTTGCAAGTGAGGGAGGAAACAAACATGGAGGAAAGGGGTCCCGTAAGCACTTACAGACACGACCCGACCTCTCGCGTGGAAGAGTTGGAGGGAGAGGTGCGCAGGTTGGCACAAGTTGTGAAAGATCTCTGGGGGAACGGAAAGAGCCCATGCTGGCGAATAATGCTGGATAATGAATCCCCATTCTCGACGGAGATCATGGGTGTCACGATCCCACGTGACTTTCGCTTCCCAGATCTGAAGTTCTCAAGGAAAAGTGATCCATTGGTGCACATAGAACGGTTCAACGACATGACAGGGGTGCAAGGATTGTCGGCAGCTCAGAGGTTTCGGGCCTTCCCACTCACTCTGGAGGGAAGAGCAAGAGAATGGTACCGCAGACTCCCACGGGGAAGCATTTTAAGCTTTGAACAGATGTGTAGGGAGTTCACAGAGTAATTCCAGGGCGCAGTGACCCCTGAAAATGACATGATGGAGCTATCGGTAAGCGCGGAGGAGGGAGAATTCCTCCGGAGTTTGTCAAAAGATACCATAGATCGGTCCCAGATCTTGGTGCGCTTAACCATCCCTAAGCTCGAGAGGATCAAGGATGGGATCCTGATGGGAGACCATGGTATAATATGCGAGTCCGCTGATCCGCTCATATTCGTAAGCGTATGAGCAGTGAAACTAGATATGGTAATTGAAGAGGAAAAAGCTGCAAAACTAAGGAATGAGCAGGGCATTGGAACAAAGAGGAAGGAGAAAGGAGATCCTGCCCGAGGAACACAAGCTTCAAAAGCAGCAAAGGACCGGGTCGCCCCGTACAACCCTTACCAGAGAGCTCCCCCATCGCGGATGGTTCCCCTGCCATCTCGCAGGTCACCGGACCTGGATCACAGAGAATACCGGCGTCATGATAGCCGCACATCCCGCAATCAGCCGTCAAGCAGACCTGAGGTGAACCACAACAGAGCCGATCGTCCATTGCCTCCTCCACCAAGAAGTTTCCCAAGGAATCGAGCGATACAGGTGGTAGAGCAAAGCCCCGCCACGAGCAAAGATATCGAGGTTAAAGGTATCTCTCGAAGAGATACTTCAAGTGGTTGAGGAGCGAGGACTACTGAGCCCTCCAACGCCGATGGCCAAGTCAGCTGGCAAGCTGAACAAGGGGCGGTTCCGCTGCTTCCATGGTGACTACGGCCACTCCACATCACAATGGCTGTGATTTGAAAAACCAGTGGAGGATCCGGTTAGGAATCTGCGACTTGGATGAGTTTGTTAAAGGAGGGCATTCAGTGGTCGAGCAAGCAATCCGAGGAAGATGACCGGCCACTGAAATAGACATGGAACCACCGTCCACGAGGGTAATCTCGTGAGGGCCCACGATGGCGTGGAAGTTCAAATAAGGCTCTGAAAACTATCGCAGATATATCGCCGCCGGCCGAGAAGTCCTGCTCACCGCCTCACGCCAAAAAGGCCAAGGTTCTGCAGTGCCAATTATGTGGACTGGATGAAGACGAGGAGGGGTGTTGTACCTCACGAGGATGCCCCAGTGGTAAAAGCCAACGTAGCAAACAAGGAAGTTGACCGAACATCGGTCGACTCTGGAAGCTCTGTGGATATTCTCTTCAAATCCACACTCGAGGATTTGGGAATAACAGCGCGAGCCTCGAGCGCATTCGAGCACTTCCTTGAAAGGATCTCGGGAGGAAAGCTAATACCTCGGAATCATCGTTCGGCAAGAACTATGGGCTCGAGGCCTTTCGAGAAGAAGATGATGTCGGATTTCGTGGTGGTAGATGAAGCCACCCATACCGTGCAATTCTAGGGTGGCCATTTACGAGGATCACCAACATGCATATCCACCCATTACTTAGCCCTAAAGTATCGTGTAAACGGGGTCAGTAGGGTCGTGAAAGGCACCAGAGGGTGACGAGGAGTTGCTACACCGTAGCGGCCAAAAACCACGCAGATAACCTCGCTGGACTCGAGGGGAATCAAGGAATGGAAGACAAGAGCCTACCGAGAAGTTGGAGGAGGCTCAGAGTGAGAGCAGTACGATCCCGAGAAGAGAATCTGAATCGGCCTCGGCCTTAGCGAGCCGTCAAGGAAAGGTCGGTGGAGTGTCCGCGAGCACACGCGGATGTGTTCGCATGGACGCACGAGGATATGCCCGGATCGACCTGTAGTGGCGTGCCACAGGTCGGCAATACGGAGAGATGCTAAGCCAGTGAGGCGTAAAAGGAGATGCGCCAACCGTGAAAGGTACGAAGCCATCAATCATGAGGTGGAAAAGTCACTGAAAGCTGGGTTCATAAAAGAGGTCTCTTACCCCAAATGGATCTCGAATGCGAGTCAGTGAAGAAGGCAAGTGGAAATGGAGAATGTGTGGACTTCGCAGATGTGAACAAGGCCTCGCCTAAAAGATAGCTTTCCACTACCAAAGATAGACCAACTAGTGGATTCTACTACGGGCACCGGCCGCTTAGTTTTATGGATGCATTCTCGTGATATAACCAAATTCCCATGCACCGATCGACGAGGAGTGCACAGCCTTCATCACTAATCGAGGTCAGCATAAGGTCATGCCTCTAAAGAATGCAGGGCAACGATCGAGGCTAGTGAACAAGGTCTTCAAGCCATTGATTGGCCTGGACGATGGAGGTATATGTGGATGACATGATCACCAAGTCTAAAGATGCGGAGGAGCATGTAAGGCATCTGTAGGAGACCTTCAGACTCTTAAGAAAGTACCTGATGAAGCTAAACCCGTAGAAATGTGCTTGGAGTGGGTTCGGAAAATTCTTAGGCTTCATGGTGAGTCACAGGGATCGAGGCCAATCCGAGAAGATAAGAGTAATGGTGGAAATGAGGTCCCTCGTAGCCTCAAGAGATACAAAGTCCGACCGCAGAACCGGCATCCCTCAACAAGTTCAGTATCTCGAGCCACTTGATAAATGCCGAGTCTTCTTTCGTGAAACGAAGAAAGGCAGGAAGACAAAGTGGATGCCGTAATGCGAGGTAGTGTTCTAAGCAACTGAAAGAATATCCACTGAAAGCTCTGCATCGCCGACACCTCGAGTAGGATAGGTATCGCTTCTATACTTAGCCGTGTCCCAACGGGCAACGAGCCCGGCCTCGATAAGTGGAGGAGTTAGGGGTACAAGACTGCTTATTACACGAGCAGTAGCTTTGCTGTGTCGAGACCCGATATCCACTAATGGAGAAGTGGGCACCGCCCCGGTCATAAGTAGTCTCGAAAGTCGAGGCCTTATTTTCGTGCACATTCTGGTAGTAGTTCTAACAAACCAGCCTCTCGTGCAAACTTTGTACAAGCCTCGTACATTGATTACTTCTGAAGGTCGGTAAAATGGTCGATGGAGCTAAGTCGAGTTCGACATTGATTACCGCACTCAACGACCATAAAAGCACGCCTTTAGCTGACTTGTGGTCGAGTGCACCGCAAGGGACGAGGGATGGATAGTGAGGCCCCACCAGTTCCCAAGCCTCGACCAACACATGGATAGTCACTGAGATGGATCTTGTGAAAATCGTGGAGCAGGAGCAGTGAGTTGTGCTCCTAAGTCCCGGCAGGCGTAGATGCAATACGTCGGAAATTAGAGTTCGAGTTACCAACAATCAGCCGAGTAACGGTCGTAATAGCGGATCAAGCTCGCCTCAGTAGTAAAAGCAGAGGAGGTAAAGCTCGAATGCACTCGCAACTGGTAACGAATCACCTCGACGAGAGCTTGCAGCAGTGGAGAAGATGGAGGCCTACATTCTGAAGCGAAGCAACTAATGGGAAGTTTTCGAGCTATCAAGGTGGAACAAATCTCAAGGGGAAGAATTATCGAGTCGATATGATATCTCGCATGGCAACCAGATCGGATCCCAAGTTACCAAAGTCTATACCTTGGAAACGAAGACCGCTCGAGCATCGAGCAGGAGGACGAGGTGATGAGCTTATCGACGAGCAACACCGGATGGAGCCGATCGCTTCTACCTCAAGAAAGGGACTGCGCCTACCGATGCAAGCAGTGCAAGGAAGTCGAGGTGCAAAGCAGCCTGTGCACACTCTCATCGGGCGGGTCTTATATAGATGGGGTACGCCTCCCTCGTCAGCGGCTTAGACCAGGAGGAGGCTGATTATGTCCTCCAAGAGATACACGAGGGAATTTGTGGAAATCATTCTGGCGCGAGGTCCTTGGCTTTCAAGGCCTTAAGGCAATGATACTTTTGGCCCCGCATGCATTAAGATGCTCAGAAGAAACACAAGAAGCCGCTTGGGTCAATTGCAGGCCCGAGCAGAAGTTCAGGAAGAACTCCATAGCCGCAAATCCCAAAGCCTAAGTTTTAGGCGGGACGGTGCCAAGCTTGGGTCAATTGCAGGCCCGAGGAGAAGACGCTGAGTGAATTACAGTGCTCGAGCGTATAGCACCGTGAAGAATGTTATGACCATAAGTCCCAAAGCCTAAGTCTTAGACGTGACTGTGCCAAGCTCAGTCAATCGCAGTCTCGAAGCGTAAGATGCTCAGTCAATTACAAGCCCGAGCGTAGTTTAAGAAGAATGCTACTGCTAAAAGTCCCAAAGCCTAAGTCTTAGGCGGACTGTGCCTCAGCGAGGGTCAATTATAGGCCCGAGCGTAGAAGCTTCGAGAATAAGCTCGGTCAATTACAGTCCCGAGCGTAAGAAACTCGAGAATAAGCTCGAGTCAATTGCAGTCCCGAGCGTAAGAAACACAAGAAGTCGCTTGGTCAATTGCAGCCCAAGCGAAGTTCAAGAGAACTCCATAGCCGCGAAGTCCCAAAGCCTAAGTTTTAGAGCGGACTGCGCCAAGCTCGAGTCAATTGCAGCCCGAGTAGAGACGCTCGGTCAATTACGTGCCCGAGCGTAACCAGCTCGTGAAGAATGTTATGGTCGTAAGTTCCAAAGGCTAAGTCTTAGGTGGGACGGTGCCAAGCTTGGGTCAATTGCAGGCCCTAGCAGAAGACGCTTCGGTCAATTACAAGCCCGAGCAGAAGTTCAAGAAGAACGCTACTGCCAAAAGTCTCAAAGCCTAAGTCTTAGGCGGGACGGTGCCTAGCGAGAATAAGCTTGGGTCAATTGCAGGCTCGAGCAGAAGAAGCTCGAGAATAAGCTTGGGTCAATTGCAGCCCTGAGCGTAAGAAACTCGAGAATAAGCTCGGTCAATCGCAGTCCCGAGCGTAAGAAGCTCAAAAGAAGCTCGGTCAACTGCAGTCCGAATGTAAGTTTAAGAAGAACGCCACTGCCGTAAGTTCCAAAGCCTAAGTCTTAGAGTGGACTGCGCCTAGCGAGGGTCAATTACATGCCCGAATGTAAGCTCAAGTAGCTCAGTCAATTGCAGGCCCGAGCAGAAAAAGTTCAAGAAGAACGTAAAGGCCAGAAGTCCCACACACCTTTTTGATGTCAAACAAGGCCCCACAAAGGAGGGTGGTGGTACTGTTTCTGATGGCCGACACATGGCCCCACTCTGTCATTATTCCTAGCTCACATGTCCGACATGGTGATCCGCCACGTGAACCAAGTTAAGGAGACACCACAGCATCTCTGTGGAATATTACGCCAATCCCAGCTTGTCGAGGGACCCGGACGCCATCGACGCTGAGAATGGATGCTCTGGAGAGAAAGAGCGGAAAATGGAGTATAAAAGGAATTAAACGGTATCGCTAAAGAGGTTGGAAAAATTCATTCACAGTAGATTTTCCAAAAATTGACACAGGTTCTTCCTATTCCTACTCCCCTTACCTTGATTCTTTGAAAAAACCGTACTTATTCAAAAGGGAGGGCAAAATATCCCTTTCATCTTTCTCGGGTCTCTCCGATTATGGAGATATCAAAAAGAATAACCCGACATCGACTTGAACGCTTGAGGGTTTTCACGAACACGCCCGGCCACCCCTAACCCTATTTTCTCGTGAGTACAGTCCGAGAGATCTCCGCTCGAAAAGACAAGTGGAATAGGACGTAAGGAGAAAATCCTACCGAGCTCGAAAGTTAGTTATGCAGCGTAGGTTCGAGGCAATCGCTTGAAGACACGCTGAAAATCGCATCAACAATATATATAAATGAAAATATATTGTTTAAAAAATAATGATAAATGAAAAACCATCATATTTCGAGATATGAAAACGATATAATTATCTGTTCAAATCAAATAGGTTCGCTATATTGCAAACATCAAATTATCGTCAAGTACTAAAATTTCACCATCACAATGTAGAAATTAACTTTACCTTAATTCGTGAGGATAATCGTGCCATTGATTGTCCGTCTCAACTGACTTTCTTGTCCTCGTGCTCATGTGAAGCTGCCATCAAAATACGCTTATCCACAACAAAATCAAACACTTCTTTCCAATCTTTAACATTTTTGGTATGCTCATTGTCATAATACCCCACCGCCATCTTCTCATGTTTCCTCACCTTCCGCTTCCATCTTCTCATGTTTCCTCATCTTCCGCTTCTCCTCCAATGGCTGCGTGAAGAATTTTCTCATCGCATCTTCTATTTTCTGCCTCTTATCTAATGGCACTCCATGGTTGATCACTTGGAAAATCCCCATTTCTCGCATGCATTACCTATCTCCACAATAAGGTCATCAATGTTTTCGGTGTTGAGTCATTAGGAGAGCTCGTAGATGAGAGATCGACAAGGGTATGCCGCTTCAGCATGGATCGAGAGTTTAGGCCTGTGTTCTATGGCTTGAACGAAAGCTTCATCAACCTCTCCCATGGCTATAGCTAAGAAATTTTGTATTAAATTCGAATATATAGTTTGATATAAAAGAGAGTAAATGAGGCAGTTTTATTTATATGGGTAAAGGCTCTTTCAACTCGCAGGATTTTTGACCTGATTAGTCTTTATATCTTTAATAATTATCAACAATTCTCATGTATATTTATTGATGTGAAAACAAATTACATAATTTTGTTTTAATGTAAAGGCTCTTTCAACTTATACAGTTGGTCTCTATATCTTTAATAATTTCCCAACAACTCTCTTGGACGTGTATATATGTAAAAATTTACATAATTATTTTTTTATTTATTGCATGTTAGACTTATTTAATTTTAAATAATATAATTTTATCTTTGAAAAGTTAATCCGAACCTCGATAGAGCTGCCCATAAAGCCGCATTGAGTAATTTTAAAAATTATAGATACTAAAAGTATAATTGACCCAAACCCCAAGAGCTTATGGGAAAGTTATCCTTAACTGTGCAAGATAGGGAGTTAATAACATAACATTGAATCTGAAGGGATTTTGAAGGTGGGAGAGTTGGAAAATTGTGTGACGATTGTGCTTGCATGGTTAATTTTGTCTCAAGCATCACCAAATGGATCGTATAATAGCTCATGCGTAAAGAATCAATGATTCAATTAGTGGGCAAGAGATGTAAATAGCCAAAGCACCAAGTAAAGAAAAGGGACGATTATTTCACCGTGATTAATTAATAATTAAGTGATTTTTACATCAAGTGATGGATTGGATGTATATATGGACTTTTGTTGGTAATTAGTTGAAATTTAGTGTTCACCAAATTTAGTTGCTTTTACCTTTTTAATTAAATTTTCCTAACCAAAGTTCCGTGCTTAATACCTATTGTAAGATCAACCATCTAATTTGTCTATGGGTGAAATGAAATTCTTAGAACATGCTTACTGAGTAGGGTGGGCAAAATATCCGATCCGACCTAACCCAACCCAATAAAAAAATCAAGTTAGGTTCGGATTGATTAAAGTTAAATCCGATCGGATCAAATGTATACAAGCCGATCGAGTTGTGTTCGGATCGATTTCACCCGATCCTACCCAAAAATCTAATTCGTTGGCTTAAAAAAGGCAAAATTATAAAATGAAAGTTGCAAGCTTGCAGCAGCTCACACACTCTCACAAAGCAAGAAGAACCATTAGCCAAAGAACTCAGCAAGCTTAGAACCCTAGCTTCACAACTCACAAGTCACGCCCTCACCTCATACGACACACAGCCAGCCACAATCGCCGTGACACTCACCGCCTCACCTCACTCATTCTCGATCTTGCCCTCATGGTCACGGCCTCGCCGGATGCTCACAAATACAAGCATCACCCATCATGCACTCAAATTGAATCACCCTTCTTGCTCACACAATCAACTCACATGCACACACCCATCAAGCCATCACACATACACACATCACACCCATCACAACCACGAGCTCATAGCCTTTACAGTTCAAACTTCAAGCCTTCAATCTTCATCAATCCGATTTGCAGCAGCTGCAGCCTCCCTCCTCAACCTCAACACTCAACAACATACACTCCTTAAGTCCTCAACTTCTCATCTCGCTCTAAAGTCTCAAACGAATCTGCTGCCACTCCTACAGATCTGTTGCTCCAAGGCTCCACATTACCAATTTACTCCAAGCTCCATCCGAACTCGGTGACGGCAACCAGAACCCTAAATTTTCTTGTGAAATTTTAAGCTTCTAGTACTATTAGAATCATGGTATATAACTATATTCTATATATATAATTATATATATTTGATTACTTATTAGTTGTAAATCTGTAATGGATAATTGGGTATTGTTTAATACTTTATTATATTATATATTATATGTTAAATTGATAATTACTTAATTAGTTTAATAATATGTGATATATAATTATATATGTAATATGTATTGTTAAATTTTAATAATAAATTCTTTATTCTTGGATTGGTTTTCTTTTTTTTTTTGTTAATTGCTAATTATTAATATTTTTTAATAGATTATGGATATAAATTAAGTATTAATTGATTAAATATTAAAATGAAATATTGTGTTATATATGATATGTGCTACAAGATCTTTAATTTCAACAAAAATTAACTAATTCAATCAATTAATTTATGTTAAGTTGAGATTAAGTACTTAAGTTGCATGTAAGTGGGCGTGAAATTTAAGATTTTATAATAAGAATTAAGATATAAATATGCAAATAATATTTTATTATACTTTTAGGATGTGAATAATTAGATAGTATAAATTAATTAATCATTAATTTCTTGCTTTTCCATTATAGAATATGAATAATTTTGAATTTTTACATATATAATTATACACCTAATCAATTAATCATATAGAAAATTAGAAATATTACGATGAAAATGTCAAATTAAATAAGTTTCATAAAATTAAATTAATAAATAGTTGAATTAATTTTTCATACTAATTAGATTATGTTAATAATATTTTTATGTTTAGTTTTTGAATTAATGATTACTAATTGTTTTGTTACTTTCATATTTTCTATGTTCAGATGTCTGTACACTCAAGATCGAATTCGATAAGTGATAATAAAGAGTAAAGTATACAAATGGAAGGAACTCGAAAGGGAAAGGAAAAGGCAAAGCGGAAAAGACCACTAACGAAGAAAAGATCTGACACATGGAATCATTACTATTTACTTGAGGATAATCCAAACAGATGCAAGTGCAACTATTGTGGCAGACAATGTCAATGTCATTCAAGGTTTGATGGGATTACAAATATGAAAAATTATATAGAAGTTTATCCTGCATACAAGGCATTTCAGGGGCAACAAGGTGGAAGTCAACAGAATTTGACATCTGAGGTTGGTGAAGGAAGTAATATAATTTTGGCTAAAGATGGAGTCAAGACGCTTGTAAAAGGACACTGGCTAAAATGATTATCATGGGTGAGTTACCATTTAGTTTTGTAGATAATAAGGGGTTTAGGCATTTTTGCAGTGTAGCAATCCCTCAGTTTGTTATGCCATCTCGAAGAACTATTGGTAGGAATGTTATGGACTTATTTTTTGAAGAAAAAGCAATGTTGAAGAGTTTGATTTGTGATAACAAACAACGAGTGTCTTTTACAATTGATATATGGACTTCGCTCAAAATATGAGTTACATGGTGATCATAGTTCATTTTATTGATAATGACTAGTGTTTGAATAAGAGGATTATCGGCTTTAGTGTCGCTGAAGATTATAGAGGAAAACAATCTGCAAAAGATTGTACTTTGTTTGCGTGGATCTGGGGATAAAGAGGTTATTTGCGATAATTGTTGATAATGCAACTATTAATGATGTTGTCGTTGGTTATGTCACTATGCAATTACTTGCTTGGAGGAATGTCGATGTACTTGTATTAGCGGTGATAGTATATCCATGTGCATTGTTGTGTAAATATTTTGAATTTGGTTATTGTTTCGTGGTTGAATGAGTTGCATGCTAGTGTTGCTGATATTTGAAATGCCGTGAAGTATGTAAGATCTTCTACCACAAGGTCGCAGACATTTAAACAATGTGTTGCAAAAGTGAAAGGCCCGAAAGGAACCATCGCTTTGGATTGTTCTACAAGGTGGAATTCCACTTATTTAATGTTAATGACTACATTGAAGTTTCAAGCAACATTTGATAGAATGACGTATGAATAAACCATTTGAGGCATACTTTCTCGAGAAAGAACATAATATTAAAAGGGTGGGCCCACCTAGACTCGATGATTGGGAGAATAGTGAACTAATTATGAAGTTTTCGAAGGTATTTTATGATGCTACATTGGTATTCTCTAACTCTTTGAGTGTGACTTTTAATTTTTGTTATAATACGATTGGCTTAATTGAGAGTTCATTGATTGCATTATAATTTAGTAATGATCCTTGGGTGATATTAATGGCTTATAATATGAGGGAAAATTCTGATAAATATTGGGAGTCCTCGGGAAAAATAAGCACAATATTAATTGTTGCCTCAATTCTTGATCTTCGAGCTAAAATGGATTTTGCTAAAAATATTTTTGAGCTCATTTTTTACACTGATAGTTCAAAGATTGAATAAATGACCAAATGAGTAAAAGGCTTATTGAATGACCTTTATAATGCATATACTATTTATATAGTGCATTGTGCTCCATAGGATCGATGTGTACTGAGAGTGCTCCTAGTGGTAGTTATGGTAGTACAAGTTCTTCTCCATATGTTACAATTAATGGTAGTTTGATGGATGTTGTTGACTTACTGGTGGTGAAGGTGATGACATCTTCCGAGTTGCTAGCCCTTTCTTAAGATATACTAAGAGGTTTTCTATTCAGAATGAGGGTAGGAGAGTAGCATCTGAGATGGACAGATACTTAGTTGACCCAGTAGAAGATCCTAGCAATCTTAAACTCAATGTTTTACTTTGGAGGAAAGTGAATAGATCGAATTATCCAATATTAGAGAAAATTGTAAGGGATGTCCTCATTGTTCCTATTTCTATAGTGGCATCTGAGTTCGCCTTTAGCATTGGGCGTCGTGTTATTAATAAGTATAGGAGTTCTTTAACCCCTACTATGATTAAAGCATTGATATATACCGAAAATTTGTTACAATCTAACTTTTTACCAATTCTGTCTATAACATTCATGATGTAATTAAAGAGGAGATGTTTCATATGAAGTTAGAAGAAGGTAACATATTGATATTTTTCTCGAACATTAAATACATAATATATTTGAAATGCATTATAATTTTATAAAAAAATCTACATGTACTTAAGTTATGTACTAACTTTAATAATTTTTTTTTTTGGTATTTTAAAGAGTTTGTAAGAACACAAGCTTCAACAGTGGAAACGGTGAGCATTGATGTTGGTGCTATTGATATTTGAAAGATAACTCTTAATAGGTATAATTATTAATAATTTCATATTATACTTTTAGGATGTAATTTAAAGTGTAAACTATAAATATAATTGTTATAGTTTTAAGTTTTAAGTCTAATTGTAAGTTTGTAACATTGTAATTGCTTTAATTAGGTAAGCTAAAATTAGTATAATGATATTGCCTATGAAGGATTATTATTAACTTGGTGATGTATGCCATAAAATAAGGCATGATTGACTTAATTTTTTTTTATTTAATCAATTACGTATGTTTTTTTTTTCTTCGAATAATTTGCTAAACATGTCATATGCTTACGGTATAATATAAATTAGAGAGATTATAATAACCCTTTTGCTTTTCAACTATATGTGTTCTTTTTTTACTCAAATATATAAGTTTTACTATTACCCAATAACTATTGAATTTGAATTCAAATGGTCGTTATGGTTTGTCAGTTAAAGATATAATTTATATCATATAAATTGAGTTTATTTAGTTGTGTTTGTGTTTGAATGTGACTTTATTTATAATACGGCTTAAAGAAAGTAGTTATTGTATATAATTTCTTTAATTCTTCTATAGGGTACTGATGATCGAACTTGGAGTACAAGAAGTTGATGTTAGAATTCGGCAAAGTTCTTGTGAGGAGTAAATGAAGAAGTTATTTTATGTTTTTGTTTAAACTTTAAATTTTGGTGTATTATGGTCTTATGGACTTTGTGATTCGTGATTTAAATTTTGGTGTATTATGGTCTTTATGTTTAAACTTAGACTTTGTGTTTTAAAGACTAATATTTGGACATTATTGTGCTATAAAGATTATTAAGTTTGAACTTTGTGTTAATTTTAATTTTTATTAAGTAAACTTTGTGTTAATTTTATAAAATTTGGATTTTGTGTTAATTTTAAATTTTATTAGGTTTAGACTTTGTGTTGATTTTAATTTTTACTTGTTTAAATTCATAGTAGCTTTCCCCTTTTTTTTGGTTGCTCGAAAATTAAGAAAAACAATTCAAAAGCAATCTTAAAAGTTCAAAATAAGAAAAAATTAAAAGTTAAAAACTCAAAATTGGCAAACTAGATTTGGCCAACACTTGATCCAACCCTAACCCAATTTCACCTAAACCAACCCGAATCTAATCTGACCCTAACTAGAGTTCTTAACCCGATCTCAAATTGAATCGGGTTTGATTTCGGGTTGAGATCGGATTAAATTTTTGACAATTCGATTAACTCGAAATCTAATCGGGTTGATCCGAACCCGAAAATGCCCAGCCCTACTTACGAGTGATTTGTAAGATTCAAATTGGAAGATAGAAAATAGGGAAATTTACAAAAATAGCCAAAAAAATTTTATAAATATCCAAAATAACCAATTAAACTTTTTCTATCATATGTAGCCATATATTTATTGTATACACTTAAATACACTCAGATCTATAAACAAAACTAACAAATCTCACACACTCTCAACCAACAATATTCAAAATCCAGCACATCCTAATCCCTAAAACTCACCCACTAATCATCAACTCATCAATTAGAAAGCAAAGCGTTGAGGTTAGTATTTATTTTACACAATGTGTAGTTTTTTATTTTTCGATTAATAAAAAATTAGAACATGAGTTATTTTGAGTAAATACGAGCTTAGAGACGAACCCATAAAATGTGCGACAGGCGCCTGTTGCATATGGGATAAGTGCCTGTCGCACGATAATAGGTTCTGTAAAATCGTGGGATAGGCGCCTGTCGCACGTGCGACATGTGCCTATCGCGACGGCGAGACAAGCGCCTATCGCACGCTGATAGGTCTTTCAACCGTGGACAGCACTGTCGCCAGGTGATAGCACCTATCGCGACGCGTGATGTGTTCCGTCCCACCCGCTTTACTGTAACCTATTACCATGCGACGAGCACTGTCCCACGTGCGACATGTGCCCGTCCCACGCTCGGGTTCGTCTCCAAGCTCAGATTTACTCCAAATAACTCATGTTCTAATTTTTTAAGTAATAATTTTTTCTTTCTTAGGCTTAATGGAGTCAATTGCTCGCATGCTCGAGTAGATTACATAGGTCTCGCTCTCGCTTTACTCTAAGGAATCATTATTGAAGGCATATGCAAGTGCCAATCAATCCGGCTAGCGATGTTTCTTCTGGGAAGTTCCACACCACATCCAACAATTGAAGGTAAATCCCCAATAGAAAACCGCCTCCGGTCGCCGAAAGGAGCTTAGAATACCATCTCATTGGTGAGGATGTATCACTGAGAACCGTGATGTGTTCTCGTGCAAGGAATGCGGCATAACGTAAAAAGATGTAAGAATCCCATTACGATCTAATCGTAATTAGCGGCCTATTATCGCTGTAGCATCTTATGTATTCAAGAAATATATTATATGATGTATTTTAAACTCTTATGTTTATTATGTATTCGACATGTTAAACTGTCTTTGTTAAAATGATTATTCATAACAAGTGTTGGAGAATTGTCAAACCCGAAATAAGATTAATCGCACTATATTTACAACTGTTCAAATATATAATTTACAACCTAATATCCAGTATTAAATATGTCAACAAAGAACATTGATACAGCTTGATTACTTAAACAACTTGTGGCAATCGAAGTGTTTCGCTTTTGGAATCTTCATCATGCCTCGGTTTTGTAGCTATTACGATCGTAAAAAATCAAATTTTTAATTAGTTAATTTGATAATTAAAAAAAATTTAAGGTTTTTTTTTTTTTTTACATTCTGTAATATCGTGTCGATTTATTAAAAAAAATTTAATTTTTGTCGTTCGATATGACAGGGGCCTGTCGCACGCGCGATGTGATTTTTACCTATTCCGTCTGTCATTTCTAGTCCTATTGCACCTATACTCTACCTTACAATCACTCCATCAACACTTTAATCTTGCAATACACATCAACTATTTAATCTAGTCTAAGGGCATTTTATCGAAGCACCTCTGCACTCACTCTTTAAACCTAAATTTCACTTAACAATCTCCAATATTTATGGCCAAACAATCCTAAGCTTATCTATATGCATATATACACTCATTTTTCACCAATCAAACTTATCAAAATAGAAAGAAATTAAAATTTACGAACTGATAATTACTGAAAATTACAAAATGGATGATGATAGAAACCCACCGGAGTTGAGTTCACTGTTAAAAATCCCTCCAAGCGCCTTTCACAGTCACCGGAGGGAGATAATCGCCGATCGGGGATCACCGGAGGGAGCAAATGGAAGACTTTGGTTTTGAGAGAGATATGGGTATTATGGAAAAAAAAAAGAGTAAATGGTTAAGGATGATAGAAAAATTATAAATGGTTATTTTAGATATTTGTAAAATTTTTTTGGTTAGTTTTCTAAATTTCCCTAGAAAATAAGAGAAAATAAATATTTGGCTATTGACATATGACATGTCATTTACAACTTCATCACATGGTGAACCTATTGTGAATGTTTTGTAAATAGTAGGATATGTTGTTTTTGATTTTAGAACATAGATGACATTGTTTAAAAATTTTACTTCAGAATTTAAAATGTACATATATTATTTATTAATTGATCAAATATATGACATGTCATTTATATTTGAACACATAAATGAAATTACGTACATATTTCACTCAAAAGTTTAACTTATACAACAAGTAGTTTGTAATTTAATTAAATTGGTATAAGAGTCGGGGTTGCGGTAGTTGATTAAGTAAGTTATTTCTGCTATACGGATGAAATAAGTTGTTGATTAAAAAATAACTTATTGTTTAGTAAACTGTGTTGTAAGTTTGGAAAGTAATATACATGCATTTAAAAATTCTATTACTGAAAGTGTTATTTTATTATATAAAAACTAAATTAGACATAAGTTAAAATTACCTTTTATTTTTTAGAGTATATTTAATAATATTAAGACATGAATTTTTTCTTTATAAAACATGTAAATTACATAAAGTGGGAAAAAACTCAATTTAAATAAAATTTAATGAAATTGATAATGTGATAAAACTTGATACTAATACATAATCTAAATAAAATAAAGAATATGCATTACATTCACATATAAAAAAAATATTAATAGATTGAAAGTTAAAAGTCATGCATGGCTATGAAATTATAATTTTTTTAGTGATGATTAATTTTCATGTGAAGTTGTTTATAGTTAAAAAAAATTATGTAATCATATGTAAGTCTTATTAATCCTTATAATAAAAAATATAAATTTATTATATCAAAATTTTGATACTGGAGAGAAACAGTAGTTGTAGTGATAATTTAATTATGATAGTAATATGATATCTAATAGTTTATATATTAGAGTGTATGAAAAAAAAAAGACATAATTGTCTTTTGTTAATATATCAAAGTTAAAATAAAAATTTTAAAAAGTGTGGTGACTTATTTACCTCGATGCATATATATAAAAAGAAATATTTTGTATCCGCTCTTAAGAGCTACAATCAAAATGGAGAAAATTGTGAATAAATAACTTTTATAAAATTTACCAAACAATATTTTTATAAAAAATTATCAAATAAATAATTTATTGAGTTTCAACTTTACTCTAAAAAAAGGATATAAATGAAAACTCACTTAATAAAAAATTAAAAAAAAATTAATTTTAAAGTAAATTATTTATTGAGGACTAGGACAATTACGACGACGACCACAACAATAGTCAATAATATTTTTATGATATTTCAATTTATTCCTTATATTATTCCTAACAAATAATAATAACGTCATAATTTAACAATTTATTGATTGATTAATATTGACTAAAGTAGTTCACAGACCACAAATGATGTATTAGGTAGTACACACTTGGTAATAAAAGGAATTGGCTACATAGTATCAGTTTCTCAAGTACCTTTTAATTTTCTCCTAAGACTATTGAAACTTGGCATGATTTGTGTACCTCAAGAAAAGACTATTGAGATATAATAAAAGCAGTCTGAAAAATTCACTAATACCCAGAAGTTTAAGCTACGGTAGGCCTTTAAACTACAGAGTTCAATGAACAAATGGAATGAGCTGGCGGTTAAAGGCGAGATAGAAATGACTGCAGTCATGCCGATATAGAAAAGCAAATGCAGACGTTAAGTAACCGCCCAACCGAAAGCTAAGCTCGTTGGCAAGATATAATTGATCGCTAAAACAAGGCATAATTCTATCACAAATATCAAGTTCTAACATAAGCCTTGCTGATGCAGCCACGCTGCCTCAACAAAGCTTCAACCTTCCAACAAGACTTCCAAACAATCGAAGTGAACGTCTCAACCTTCCGTCATGGATTAAAACAAGACTCGATCCTTCCGCCGCGACAAGCTCGAGCAGTGATTGCCCCTTCGTCCCTGCTCCACTGCCTTCTTCTCGAATAGCGGTCTCCTGACCGCACTCACGTAAAACCGGTCGTGGGTCGCCAAGCGCTTCCTACGAGAACCCTCCAACGCCAAGTCAAGAATCTGGTTTCTTTGGTATCTCCTCAGTGAGGAGACCTGAAAGATGAAAGTGGGTATTATATCGCCTTTTTTCGGATAAGTCCGATGTTTTTCGAAAATCGTAAATGAGAAAATAAGAATCAAGAACTCGCTTTAGCTTACGTATCCTCGGTCAATGAAAATTGCTAACCCTCCGAGAGTTAAAATCTTCAACCCTTGTAACGCTCCCTTCGCTTCCTTTTATACTCCATTTTTCCCGCTCTTTCCATTTCCAGCCGCCCACTCCCACGCTAGTGGTATCTCGTCCCTCTCGACAACCGCGATCGGCTAATATTCCCTGTGATGAGCTACCGTCCCTTAACCCGATTCACGTGATGCATCACCACGTCTGCAAGTGCGCTAGGAACGATGACACCACGTGAGGCGCAGTCCACCACCCAGCAATGGATCATCACCAAGCCACGCTGGGCCCCGCATATTAAAAGGCGTGCCAAGATTCCGAGAAAGCTGGCCTGGTCGCCATGAGCCTGGTCCTGCACACCGTGCTCGTGGATGTCTCATGGAGCAGTGAAAGATGTGCTCAAGACTGACCTTGACCAGCCTTTGACCGTAAGGATGACCTCGAGCCTGCGATGGAGTGCTCGAGTCTCTGGCCGCCTCCGAGTTCCCCGAGCTGACTAATCTCGACCTTCCCGACAATCTCGAGCAGACTGCAGAGCTTGAGCCTCGACCTCGACTGCTTTGATGTCCCGACTCGCCTCGAACCAGTCTGCCTTCGAGGTCTCTTACTCGAACCTGGAAGGGCTTCGAGGGTTTGTCTCGATATTTACCCCATAAACCGTGAAGTGGCTTTGTGGCCTCGTCTCGATATTTTACCCAAACACCAGCCCCCGCTTAGTCTTTGAGCGAAGCGAGATAAGACCGAAACTCAAGAAGTGACGGGTCAACTCGCTGCCTTTACGCTCCCCACGCTCTTCTCGCCGGCCCCGTAGTCGGTCAGTGCTCGGCTCGCCACGGGACTTCGGCCTCGTATTCTTCACGAGCTTCTTCCGCCGGCCCGCATGACCGAGGTGTCTTCCGTATCACCACCGCCGGTGTAATCGACCGAGGTGTCTTCACCGTTATTCCCCGCCGGCTCAGTAATCGAGCCGAGGTGTCTTCGCAGCTATAACCGCCGAGCTCCTTCGAACCTTCGCCGAGCATCCAATCGACGCGAACGTGACACCGTCTCCACTGGACTTCTGGCCGAGGAATTCTTCTGGATCTTTGCTCTACCGCAATCGACTAAAGTATCTTGTTAGGTTACTCCCGCCGGCCTCGCACTCGACCCAAGCATGGCACCGTCCCGCCCAAGACTTAGGCTTGGGGACTTCTAGCCAAGGAGTTCTTCTCGACCCCGCCTGCCTCGCAATCGACCCAGCTTGCTGACACTCCCCGCCGGCCCGCAATCGACCCAAGCATGGCACCATCCCACCGGATTTCCGCCAAGGAGTTCTTCTTCCTCGAGCCTTTAATCGACCCGAGCTTCGATGACACTCCCGCCTGGTTTTCAACAACCCGAAGCTAGCACCGTCCCGCCTAACGAAGTTAGGCTTTGGGACTTCATGCCGAGGAGTTCTTCTCCCGCCGAGCCTTTTAATCGACCCGAGGTCTTGATAACACCCCGCCTCCGGTTTTCAACAACCCGAGCCGAGCACCGTCCCGCCTAATGAAGTTAGGCTCGGACTTCATGCCGAGGAGTTCTTCTTCCTCGAGCTTTTAATCTACCCGAGCTTCGAAAACACTCCCGCCCGGTTTTCAACAACCCGAGCTCTAGACCGCCCCGCCGAACGAAGTTAGGCTCGGACTTCCGCCAAGGAGTTCTTCTTCTCGCCGAAGCATTTTAATCGACCCGAGGTTCTCGATTCACCCTCGCACCGGTTTTTAACAACCCGAAGCTGGCACCGTCCCCGCCTAACGAAGTTAGGCTCCGGACTTCATGCCGAGGAGCTTTTCTTCCGCCGAGCCTTTTAATTAACTCGAGGTCTTCAGATAATACTCCCGCCTCGGTTTTCGATAACTCGAGCTGGCACCGTCCCCGCCTAACGAAAGTTAGCTCTGGACTTCATGCCGAGGAGTTCTTCTTAAACCTCGCTCTTCATCCCGAGCTTACATTATGAATGTTTTTCTCATTCTTACATACATTTGTACTTTTACATATCCCATCTCGGACGTAAATCTTATATTAACATTTTATAATACAAGGGACCTATCGAAAATACTTCCTCGTGAGTCACATGGCTCCATGGCTCTCGACCTCTCGTCCATCCTGACGAGCCAACCCAGATGCTCCCGGTCCCGCTAATGAGTGACTCGACACGGACCTTCCCAGCTTGGTCCAAGTACACCTTGTCTCTGGTCTTTGTGCTCCTGTCGACTTTCCTCAATACCCAATCACCCACTGAATCCATGAACGTGTACATTCCGATCAGAATAACGAGCCACCCTTCGTTGATATTCCGAGATCTCGGCAGCCTATCCTCTCTTTTTCTTCCAAAGAAGTCCAGCCTCGCACACATCCGCCGTTGTTTCGCTTCCTCGTCAAGTGTTCTCGTCCGGCAAGGCCCCCATTCCTATCTCACGGAACCACCGCTCGTGGTCCGAATGCCAAGGAGAACTGGGTCTCTCCAAGGGCTGCTTGGCGTGGTTCTCAGAGTCTACAAGACACCAGCAACTCATCCACCCAAGCCCCTTGTCGCCTCAACTTTGTCTTCAAGAGGCGCTTTATAGTTTTATTCATGCCTACTTGCCCATCGGCCTGCAAGCGTAGGAGAGCAAAATTTCAACTCTATTCCTGTGTTCCGACGTAAGTCTCTCGAACTCGCCATTATCAAACCGCCTCCCATTATTTGCAGTGACCAATGTACTGGGAATCCCATACCGCAAATCACATTCTTCCAAATGAAATCGCTGGTTTTACCTTCCGCGACGCCGCTCAAGGCTCCCACTTCGACCCATTCAGTGAAATAATCAATCGCGACTATAAGACGGGCGGCTGTTGCTTCCTTTCTAAGCAGGGCCCAATCAAATCTATTCCCCATCGAGCAAATGGCCATGGCGAGTTCATCGCCGTAAGGTTCTCCTGAGGTCGAGTCAGTGGTTAGCAAAGCTTCGCGCCTCGCAGCCTCTCGCCTTTTCCCGAAGCATCTCGGTGCACGCGGGCCGAATACCTCGCCTCAAGGCCTCGAAAGCCAAGGACCTCGAACCGGAGTGATTTCCACTGCACTCCTCGTATCACCTTGAGGATCGAATCGCCTCCCTCGGTCTAAACACCGCAGCAAGTGGAGAGCGTACTCCGCCTATATAAGACCCCATCGACGAGAGTGTACCCGGCCGCTTGCACCTCAATTTCCTCGCTCGCTTCTTATCACCGGCACTGCTCCTTCCTCGAGGTAGAGATGACCTACCGCATCCAGTGTGTCGCTCGCTGCTAGTTCATCACTCTGTCCCTCCCGCCGACACTCGAGAGGTGTTTCGACTTCGAGAGGATAGATTTTGGAAACTTAGTGGTCCGAGGTGGTCGCCATGCGAGCTAACATGTCACCGAAAATTCTTCTCCTCGTATTCGCCTCCACCTCGACAACCGAAAGTTCCCCATCGCCTTCCTTACCTTCCGAGCGTAGGCATCCATCTTCTCCCTTTGCCTCTAAGCTCTCGCCGAGGTGATTCGCTACCAACCGCGAGTCTGCTCAAGCTTTACCTCCTCCGCTTCACTACCGAGGCGAAGCTTCACCTGCTATTACAGCCTTCATACTCTGCTTGATTATTAGCTACTTCGAACTCTAATCTCACAACAGATTTCATCTCTTCCCTTCCTGACTCAAAAGCACAACTCCCGCCTCCCGCCCCCGACTCCGCAGGATCCATCTATCGTGACAATCCAGTGTTGGTCGAGGCCTCGCGAACCCTGTATGTGCTCGCCTCCATCTCCTCGCCTCGCTGCACTCGACCACCAAGTCACCTAACGACCGTGCTTTTATCACCGCTCGGGTCGGTAATTCATGTCAAACTCGCTTAATTCCACCGACCATTTCACCAACCTTCCGTAAGTCTCGTGTTTGTACAAAGTTTGCCTCGAGAGGTCGATCACCGTAACCACCACCGAATGTGCCTCGAAAATAAGGCCTCGCCTGTCGCCGCGACTGTGGCTAGAGCCCACTCTCCATGGTCGATACCGAAGCTTCGCTCAAAGAATGCTCGCTCGTAATACATGTGGCATCAGATCTCGATTCCTCCCTTATCGAATCGAGCTTGCTGCCCATCGATACCGCCAAGCATGTAAACAAGACTCTCCCGCCGAGGTGTCGACAAGAATCTGAGCTTTTAAGAAATACTCTTTCACCGCTGAACGCCTCCGTGATTCTAAGGCCCATTTCATCTTCCCCGCCTTCTTCATTTCCGGAAGACTCTCAGATTTATCCGTGGCTCCTGGATACGAACCCGCTGAGAGACGCCAGCTCACGGCCGACTCAGATCTCTCGAGGCTACGAGGGACCTCATTTCTATCACCGCCTCCGATCTTCTCCCGGCTGGCCTCGATCCCCCGCGACTCACCACGAATCCTAAGAATTTTCCTCGAACTCACCCCGAAAGCACATTTTTCTGGGTTTAACTTCATCTCTAGCACTTCCTAGAGTGCGAAGGTCTCCTTTAGATGCTTTACATGCTCCTCGCAAGATCTTCGATTCAGTGATCATATCATCTACATATACCTCCATGGTCCGACCAATCAATCTGCTTGAAAACCTTGCTTACTAGCCTCCTGCACGTCAGCCTCGCGATTCTTTAGCCGAAAGGCATGACCTCAGAAGAAGACAATCTCGATCAGTGATGAAAGTCAGACACCCTCGTCTCGACCGGTGCATGGAATTCGGTTATATCCCGAGAATGCATCCATAAAGCTTAAGAACCCGTGCTCTCGCCGTAGAGTCCACCACTGGTCTATCTTCTAGAAGTGAAAGCTATCTTCGAGCAGTGCCTTGCTCACGCCCTGCAAGTCAACACACATTCTCCATTTCCCATTTGCTTTCTTCACCAAGACCACATCTCGAGATCCATTCTGGTAGATACCTCCCAGATGAATCCCGCCAGCAGCTTTTCAACCTCGCAACTGATGGCTTCAGATCTCCCCGGTCGACGCACCTCCTCTTCTCGCTTACCGGCTAAGATCTTTCCAGATCGCCACCGCGTGACACGCCACTCGGATCGATCCCGGCATATCATCACGCGTCCATGCGAACACATCTCAGCGGTGCTCGCAGACATTCCACCAACTTTTCCTTCAATCGCTCGCTAAGTGCCCGAGCCGATCCTGACTTTCTTCCTGGATCTTCTCGCTATCACCCCGAGCTCCTCCAACTTCTCAACCGGCTCTCGCCTCCGCTCCTCGATTCTCCCTCGTGTCTAACGAGGTGATCCGTGATAGTTTCCTAGGCAACAACAGAAGCAGCCCTCGCCACCCTTCGTCGCCTTTCACGACCCCTATAAACTCCATTTACTCCTGAGACTTGTAGCTAAGAATGGGTCGACAAAGACGCATCGGTCGATCCTCATAAATGGCCTCCCTAGAATCGCTCGGTACGGGCCGGTTTCATCTACCACCACGAATCCAAAGATCATATTCTTCTCGAAAGGCTTCGAGCCCACGGTTATCGCCAACTTGATGATTCCTGTGGTATTAGCTTTCCTCCCCGAATCCCTTCAAGGAAGTGCTCAGATGCTCGAGGCTCACACTGCTATTCCTAAATCCTCGAGCGTGGATTCGAAAAGAATATCTACCGAGCTCCCCGAGTCAACCAAGATTCTGATCAACTTCCTTGTTCACATGCCGGCTTTCACCACTGTAGCATCTTCACTGGGTACAAAGACCCCTCCCCATCTTCATCTCGTCCACACGATTGGCACCGCCAACCTCGGCCTTTTGGTCGCAGTGAGCAGTCGAACATGACTTCTACCGACAAGAAGATATCTCGCATAGTTTTTCGGCCCTCGCTGAACTTCCTACCATCGCTGGTCCACTCGAAATTACCCTCGCGGATGGTGGTTCCAGATCTATTTCATAGGCCCGGTCACCTTCCTCACCGTTGTTCAACCACCGGTGCCCTCCTTCTATTAACTCATCCAGTATCGATTTCGACTAAATCTTCTACTCGGTTTTTCAAATCACCAAGACCGTGATGCGACGTGACCACGGTCTCCATGGAAACGCAGAATCGCCTCGCTCCGCCTCGGCCGGGCGTGGTCATTCTAGGCTGAGGGCTCAAGCAATCCACGCCTCGCCCACTCAAGTATCTCTTCAAGAGATACCTTCAACTTCAGATAATCGTCCTGTAGTTAGGCCTCGCTCCACGACTGACCGCCTCTATCCCCTGGAAGCTCTCGCGGGTGGCGAGAACGATCACCCCGCGCATGACTCACTCGTGTCTACTCTATGGTCTGGTCATGGATGTACTGCCATCACGACGCTGATATTCTCTCGCGATCCCGGCCTGAGACCTGCGGGTGGTCTGGGAACCATCCGCGTGGGGAACTCTCCGACACGGTCAGACAGGTCGCCTGGCCCTCGCCGCCTGAGCCTCGTGGTCCCCTGCAGACTCCTTCTCCTTCCGCCTTGCCTCCAAAGGACTTGTTCACCCTCACCTGGCACCTTTTCTTCTTCAATTACCATGTCCAGCTTTATTTGTTCAGACGACGTCCGAATATGAACTGATCAAGCGACTTCGCAGTTATACCATGGTCTCCCATCCGAACACCTCTTTCAATCCCCTTAGAGCTCGGGATGGTCGAACGCACCAAGATCTAGGACCGATCTATGGTATCTTTGATAAACTCCCGAGGGACTCCCTTCTTTCCGCCTCACCTCCGACAACCCATCATGTCATCCTCGTGGGTCACCGCTACTCGAAATTGCTCCGCTGAACTCCCCGCACATCCTGCTCAAAACTCAAGATACTTCCCTGGAGCTCATGCAGACCATTCTCTCGCCCTTCCTCAAGAGCGAGCTGGAAGGCCCTCGCGACCTTCAGGTCACCGACTGCACTCTGCACCCCGCTGCGTCATCGAACCGCCTACGTAGTATTAACGGGTCACTCTTTCCCGAATATCGCAGATCCGGAAGCGAAAGTCACGTGGTATCGTGACACCCATAATCTCCGGCGAGAGAGGAGATTCATTGTCCAAAGATTATTCGCCACTGACTCTTTCTTGCCTCCAAGATCTTCCACCACTGCGCCTAATCACTGCATCTCTCCCTCCAACTCCTCCAAGACGAGAGGTCAATGCCTCCCGCAAACGCTGGCGAGACCCCTTTCCTCCATGTTCGCTTTCTTCTCTCACCGCAACATTTGGTGCCCTAGGTCTGGGCTTCATCTCCGCTGCTTTCCCGAACACGAGCATTCCTCGACCGACTCCGGACATCGCTGCAGTGCTTTTCTCCGTCCTTCCCCGACTCTCGTAATGCGGAGGTCATAATTTCAACTGCTTTTCCATCCGATCCATCCTTTCCTGGATCTCCCTGCTCGGGCCTCATTGGCCACTTCTCTCGTGAGTCATCGATTCCTCAGACTTGCACCTCTTCTACCGCTTCCTCATCGCTGTGTTTTTGCGTGTCTTCAATGTATTAGAAATCGGCTTTCAGGCCGATCCCCACGACTGCCGCCAAAAGATGTTGATGCGCTTTCACGCTGCCTCAACAAAGGCTTCGAACCTTCCAACAAGATTCTCCAAACATACTGAAATGGAACGTCTCGAACCTTCCGTCATGGATTAAAACAAGACTCGATCCTTCCGCCGCGACAAGCTCGAGCAGTGATTGCCCCTTCGTCCCTGCTCACTGCCTTCTTCTCGAACAGCTGGTCTCCTGACCGCACTCACGTAAAACCGAGTCGTGGTCGCCGGGCTTCCTACGAGAACCCTCCGACGCCAAGTCAAGAATCGGTTTCTTTTGTATCTCCTCAGCGAGGAGACCGAAAGACGAAAGTGGTATTATATCGCCTCTTTTTCGATAAGTCCGATGTTTTTCGTAAAATCGAAATGAGAAAATAAGAATCAAGAACCCTGCTTTAGCTTATGCATCCTCGGTCAATGAAAATCGCTAACCCTCCGAGAGTTAAAATCTTCAACCCTTGTAACGCTCCCTTCGCTTCCTTTTATACTCCATTTTTCCCGCCTTTCCATTTCCAGTCCGCTCCACTCCCACGCTAGTGGTATCTCGGTCCCTCCGACAACCGCGATCGGCTGAATATTCCTTGTGATGAGCTACCGTCCCCTTAACCCGATTCACGCGATGGATCACCACGCTCGGCAAGTGCGCTAGGAACGATGACACCACTGGAGGCGCAGGCCTACCACCCAAGAATGAGATCATCACCAAGCCACGCGGGGCCCCGCGCACATTAAAAGGTGTGCCAAGATTCCGAGAAAGCTGGCCTGGCCGCCATGAGCTCTGGCCTCGCCACCGTGCTCGTGGATGTCTCATGAAAGCAGAAAGATGTGCTCAAGACTCGACCTTGACCAGCCTTTGACCGTAAGGATGACCTCGAGCTCAGGATGGAGTGCTCGAGTCTCGGCTCGCCTCGAGTTCCCGAGCTTGACTAACTCTGACCTTCCCGACAATCTCGAGCAGATCGTAGAGCTTGAGCTCGACCTCGACGGCTTTGATGTCCCGACTCGCCGAATCTAGTACTGTCTTCGAGGTCTCTTACTCGAGCCTGAAGTGGCTTCGGCGGTTTGTCTCGATATTTACTCCATAAACCGTGAAGTGCTTTTGAGCATCGTCTCGATATTTTACCCAAACAAGCCTTTATACATCAAGCATCTGGATCGCCAGAATTCAGCCCATTTACTAGCTCATCGAAGGGCTTCAATATGGCATGGTGAGCAGCGGAAGAAGAAGAATGGAATCGAAAACCGCTCCTCAGTGTTCACCACCACTCTCTGCTCTGCACTCATATTTATCATTGCTCCAAACCTGCATAATCATACTCTATTCATAAGTTTATTTTAACATATAAAATATTTATATTTACAGAAAAACTATCAAACCGGATCTACTGTTTTCATTTTCAGATATTGGTTTCAAAACAAGCTATATATTAAATTCGTTTTCAATTCTAAAAAACTCACATCAAGAAACAGTATTTTTACCCTCTAAAAGAAATTTAAAACCATCATTGAAAACAACGCCAGACATGCCTTTTTTAGATTTTTTATATGTTGGTTGAGATTGACACAAGTGCTTAGCAAGGTTATAAGACACTAGAGGTTCTGCTAGAGGAAAGCCCTTGGACACTGTTTAAGGAGTAAAGAAGAGACTGGATACTGTTTTGTGCTTTGCATATCCTTTGGCTTTGCCTTGTTATTGGGAAGGCATTGACAGGTAAGTGATTCTAAACACATCATAGAAAATTAAATGAAACTTAAAAGTGAGCCGAAATGTTAATGAGTTAAAACTAACAATCAGTTCCCATGATTAACAGAGAGAGGCTCCCAAGGCTCGAACACTGACTCAAAACTATGCTTCCCTGCATGAACTCTTTAATCAGTAAAACAAGTGTTCGTTCATTTTTTTTTTCTTTTCGACACATGAAAAAGGAAAATAAATAAATGAATAAAAGAGCAGTCTAGAAGGCCTTGTCAATACCTTTTGAAAGTATTGTATTATCCGCATTTTCTTTTATCTGCTGAAGTTATATTTTTTATGTTCAAAATTAGCGCCAAAAAAGAATAATAAAAATAGAAAAGAGATCAGTCTAGAAGGCCTTGACATACCTCTCAAATAGACGCATGCAACAATTTGAACTCTCCTCCTACCCCAGTGCATTAGAGCGCCGTTTGACAAATGGAATGTGTGCTATTTTATGCCAATCCTCACCAATTTCCTTCTCGCATCGCTTTTCTAATTCAGGACAACCCAGCAGGTCGAAAGTCTGTAGATTGGTAAGATTATTGATGCTTGCAGGAAGACTTCTCAACTTACAGCATCTTCTGATTTCAAGTATTCGAAGAGAAGTAAGGTTGCCCAGCCAGTCGGGTAATGAAGCCAGATTTCGAAAACCAGATATAGTCAAGGCTTCAAGAGAGGGGATATGCTGCAAGGTTTCAGGTAAAACAGATAACTTAGAATCTTTATATTCATGACCATGGAACTTCAAATATTTGAGGGAAACCAGATGCTGAAATCCGTCAGGAAAATCTACCAGCTCTGGGACACCCGCAAGACACAAACTCTGAAGGGCAGTGAGGTGTTTTAACCCATCGGACAAACAGTTAAACTTCTTACATTCTTCGATGATTAAAGATTCAAGAGAGTTCAGGTATCGCAGGCCTTGCACAGGAAGAGACTCCAGCTTGTAGCACACACTAATAGACAATGACTTTAGAGCATTGAGGCTTCTTAGGTCAGTGGGCAGCGCTTCCAGCTTGGTGAACCCGTACATACTCAGTGACCGAAGACTAGTCAGGTTCAGGAAAATCGAATCTGGCAATGTCATCAGCTTATCATTACCTCCAATCTGAAGATCGGTAAGGTTTATTAGATTTGATATTGAATGCATAAAGGCCTTACTGCATGATTGTACTCCTAACTCTGTCAGAGATGGAAGGCAAGGCAAAGTCAAATTAGGACATCCAAAAATTGTCAAGTGAGTAAGACGGGGGAGGGTGTTTCTCCCTTGTTCTACTGAAAGCTTTTCCAAACTTGGTAACTCATAGATATTGAGTGTTTCCAAGGATTGGAATACTTTTACCCCCTCACCATGGAAATAGTTGTCAATATATCTCACACGCTTAGTTTTACTTACTCCAAGATATTTTAGAGACGGCAGCTTCCCCACGGGAGGTAACTCCAAGCAGTTGCAGTTTATAAGATTCATAGAAACTAAATTATTAAGGACTGGGCTGCCCATCCAAAGAGGGAACTTGATACCATCGTATCCTGATATATGAAGTACTTCTAGGTTCAAGTGAGGCTCAAGGGCTTGAAGTACCGTTTCAGCATTTCCTCGCAACTCAGATTCACTGTCAGTTTCCCAAGACAAGAAAAGTCGACGGAGGTTGGGTTTTTCACCTAGACTGATCTCTGCTGCATCCATTGGATTTCCAACTCTCTCAAGGTGCTTAATATGTAGTTCTCCACTGAGATTTAAGCCCTGCAATTCATCTAGGCGATAACCTTTCTTTCTGCCCACAATGAAAATAGGAAGAGTCTTTAAGGCAGTCATCTGCCTAACTTTAGGAGGCATGGAGGTTAATGAATAACAGCCAATCAAGTAAAGATGGCGCAGATTTTTCAGGCGTCTCATATGATGTGGTAATCGACGGAGAGCAGTACACCATTCCAATTTTAGAATCTGCAAATTCCACAAGCTACATAACGACTTTGGAAGAAATTTTATACGAGTCTCAGAAAGGTCCAAGTATCTTAGATGCTTTAACTTTCCAATTGCATGTGACAACTTGGTTACTATAGGGTCGATAAATTCCAGTGCCCGCAGACGATGAAATTTTGAGATATCACCACTACACTCACCAGAATTGGTGAGGATGGTGGGATAAGTTCGTTGTATTAAGAGTGTCCTTGAGAATTCAACTCTGTACAGAGCATGCCGAATGGTAAATGAATCTTCAGAAAAAGTAAATCTCACATGGCGAGTTTGTCTTGATAAATGATCACTTGGTCTTTCAGACTCTGTAATACAACAATCATGTCCCGCAATAAATTGGGCAAGATCATGCACAAGATCATGCATCTTGTAATTTTGAGTGTATCCTGAATCATCGTCTCGAACAAAGTCTTGGATAAGAGATCTCCAATATAATTCATTGAATATCTCATTACCAACATCTTCAGCCTCAAGAGTTCCCTTAGATGAAATAAAACCATTAGCCATCCAAAGATGAATCAGACGTTCTTTCTTAATTTCAGAATTTTTAGGAAATACAGCACAAAAAGCAAAACATGGTCGCAATTCCGCTGGTAAGTTGGAATAGCTCAATCGTAAGGCTGGCAAAATGGAATTTTCCTCCTGGGGTAAGTTCCAAAGTTCACTGTCTTTCACATGAAGCCACTCGTTTTCATTTCTTTTAAAGCGCATCAGGCTTCCTAAAGTCTTTGCAGCTAGCGGGACACCCTTACACTTCTTCACTATTTCCTTGGCGATTGCTAAAATGTTCATTGGCTGCTCTGTATCATTTCCAAATGCTCGTTGCTTAAACAACAACCAGCAATCATCTTCTGATAAACCAGACAAATGATGCACTGGGAGTGTTCCCACAATTGAAGCAACTTTTGCAAGACGAGTGGTGACAACAATTGAAGATCCTTTTGATCCACAGGTCAGTGTACATTTCAGCTGATCCCACTTCTCTTGATCTTCGTTCCACACATCATCTAAAACAAGAAAATACCTTTTCCCATCCAGCATATCCTTTAGGCGTCTCTGCAAAAGATCTAAATTCCAGGCTTCACTAACATTGCCTCCCAAAGATGTTATAATCTCAGTCATCAACCTCCTCACATTCAAATCGTCAAAAACAAACACCCAAATCCTGAACTCAAAATGCCTCTTTATCCTGTCATCATTGAAAACCAACTGCGCAAGCGTTGTCTTTCCCAGGCCCCCCATGCCAACAATAGGATAGATGGAAATATCATCAGAACCGGCTACATCCTTCACCAAACGTTCCACTATTTTTCCTGCATCTTCTTCTCTTCCATAAACTTGAGGTTGAGTTACAACTGAACTAGTTTCGCGCCTTGCTCTGACCTCAACTCGCCTATCTGCTACTGCCTCTCGAAGATGAAATTTCGTTCGCTCTTCAGCAATTCCATCCAACTTCTCTCGTGCATCCTTAATTATATTGCCAATCTTGTGATGAAAAAACACATTTGGACGAAAGCATGTAAGATAAGAAGCATGTACCTTGTTGTCATGGGATAGCCGGGAGGCTTCTGTTTTGTACTCGTCCAAGATATCATCCACCTCGTAAGCTGCATCTTTAAGTTCCCTCAGCCAATTCTGCAGTGCCTTCTCTTTCAGTTGCTTCTCTTCTGCATCTTCAAGCACAGCCTGGATTGTTGAGAGCGTGCTTGACAGCTTCTCCATCTCTTTCTCAACACCCTGAAGCAATCGAAACTCGTCTTTTATCAGTGAGTTCAAATTGTCAAGCACAACTTGAAGGATAGCCTCAGCCATTTCTGTTAGCAGATAAAAAATCCAAAACAATCTTTGATGTGCTTTTTGGATAATGGGATTGAGTGAACACTGATATCAAATGGAACCAGAAGACTTTTATCTGATGGACACATAGTGACAACTGCAAGAGTGCTGCTAGGTATCAAGAACCTTGAGAGAAACGGCAGCACGTTGTCACGGGATGAGTGAACTTGAGCGGCCCGTGACAACGTGCTGTGCTGACTTTCATTTCTCTCTCCCATCAATAATTTTAGGATGTTGTTAAATGTTAAGTTACGTATGGTTGCTGGGTCTGCCACCACTGATATGTCATTATCCCCAACTGGTATGTTCCGTTGCTAATTGTTCCCTTTTTTTTTTTGGTTGCAAATTTAAATGGAATAAGGGTTGATTGTTTTTATAATTGAAGTTTTAATTTGATTTAATTTAAGATATTTTGATATTTTACTTTGTTTGTTTTTATATCTGAAGTTTTATCATAAGATATTTTTATCTAAATAAAAAAAATAAATACCTTGATTTTTATTTGAATGATAAAATATATGAATAAAAATTTATTATTTTTTCTCACGAATAATCTCATTAAATATATTTATTTCTGACATAGTTATTAGATGTTATATTAGAATTTTACTTGATCTTAAATTGTACTTGGTATTAAATATTTAATACACATTCAATTTGAATTTTAAACAAATTCTTTTATTATTAAATAACAACTTTTATTTATAAATGTTAAATCAAATTATAAAAAAAAAATTATCAAAATTATTTTTCATAAATTATATATAAAATGCTTACCTATAAATATTTATAACATATAAAAACTATTATATTAGAAATCATTATAAATATATACTTAATTTAAATATCAAGTATATATAATATTTTTAAGGTCATAAGTGTAAAAATATTAGAATTAAGATGTTTTGGTCTTATAAAAATAAACAACTTATCACTTATATTCAGATATCAAAGAATAAAAAACAAATATATTTTTCTAACATATGCATTTATATTCATTTAGACTTCAGTAATATTCAGACTGATTCAAATTTTAGATAAAAAAATAAATACTAACTAAGTTGAAGATCATAATTTACATATGGTTGCTGAGTTGCAAGTGCTTTCACCCCTTGGTGCTGTTCGTCAAGCAAGGTTTCTACGCTTTCCAAACCTATAGTAGGCTTCCTTAGTGTTTATTTTAACTATTTTAAGAATATTACATATGACTAATTAATTTTTTTATATATTCGTTGAATTTCATTTTTTTTTTGATAATTTTTTATGTTTCTTTGCTGAAAAATATGAGTTGTTGCATAGTGCTTCTGTCTTCATATTCTTTTTTTTTTTTCAGTTAAAATAGTTTATTAATCACAATGTCTAAGTGTGAAGCCGATTGTTTGACAATGAACTTCAGAAGAGACAGACACTAGGATATGTTTAATTAGAATACTTGTGATTATTTTACTATGTTTTATATTTAAGTTTAATTTTTAAATTGTTTCAATTTATACTATGTCAAAAAGCCCAACAACCATATTAGAT
Source organism: Murraya koenigii (assembly GCA_025617385.1). Classification (NCBI taxonomy): domain Eukaryota; kingdom Viridiplantae; phylum Streptophyta; class Magnoliopsida; order Sapindales; family Rutaceae; genus Murraya; species Murraya koenigii. Next base: position 37,157,236 of record CM046813.1, read on the forward strand.
TTGAAAAGTCAGCTCTCAAAGATTGAACATAATTTGCTAGTTTGGCAAATTAAGACTTTAGTGACAATTTGACAAATTGGCAAATTGAAGCCAAATTGAAGAAGGATGGTAGGTGAAGTGCTTGACTATAAATAGAGCTCAGAGGGAGAGATTTAGAGCATTCAAAAATCTCATAATTATGAGTAATTGTAAATGAAGTAATTTAAAAAATTTAAGACAGCTTCTGCTTAGTGCTCTAATTAGAATATAATATGGAGTATTGAGATATTAAGTTTTGAGAGTTTTTTTCAATTTTATAAATTTTCATTTGATAGTAAAATTATCTTATAGTCGTAGTCATCATAAAATTTGTTATTGTTCAACCCGTGCTTCTGCAACATACTATTTATTAAAAAAATTGTAGACATATATAATAATATTTTCTCTCAAAATATAAGGCTCTAAGTTGTTTTATTTTATTGAGCTTGAAATTAGATTTAAATTGTTGTTATAAATCTTTATTGGATGCCGAAATAGTACACAATGAACTTAAGCACATTGAAATTGCAATGACTTATGTCAACGAAAATTATCAAAAAAAATATCAAAAAAAAATTATCACAAAAGTTACCGGACCAATAAAATTTGTTGGGGAAAAACAATAATATTGCAAGGATTAATTCATCACCACAATTAGTCGTTTTAAGTCTATCAAATAATAGTTTAAGAATTGGCTCATAATTTTCCGATTGCATATCTTCAGTTGCATGCTCATTTTCCAAATTTTTAATTTCTACAAAAAAATTAATACTTGTATTAAGAATAAATTGTTATAGATTTTTAAATTTTTTTGTCCAGCAAAAATTTAATCTATGAAGTTTCTAAAAATTTAAATAATTAAATTTTCTAAATCAAATAGAATTATTATTATCATTTATCATCATCATCTAATTAATAAATTACTTCCAGCAGTATTTGAGATTACTATCTTTCGATATCTAAAATGGTAAAACTCAAACAAAATGCGGTATATTTATATTTTATTACTCGATACAACAAAAATTAAAATTCAAAATAACAAATCCATCTTTATAATCAAAAATTACCGGTTTAGGTAGAAATGCTTCCTGTTGATGTTGTTTTTCTCGCGTGTCTTCAAACAGTGTCTCGAACTTTCTACTTGTGAATAGCTATAGTATCCAGAACCCTCAGCTCGCGATTAGCTCGAGCTCGAGCAGGATTGCCTTCTTCTTCCCGTTCCGCTGTCTTTTCCCGAATGGTGATCTTCCAGACCTATACTCACGTAAAATGCAGTCGGGGTCGCCGAGCGTGTTCCGCTGAAACCCTCCGACGATCAAGTCGATGATCGGGTTGTTCTTTTGGTATCTCCTTAGTGAGGGAGACCGGAAAGATGAAAGGGATATTATTTCGCCCTCCCTTTGGAATAAATATGATGTTTTTTAGAGAATCAATGTAAGGAAAGTCAGAAGAACCTGTGTAAGCTCTTGTAACCCCTTGTGAATCAGTTTGTTCAACCCCCTTTTTGTGAATCAGAATTTCCAACCCCCGTAACGTACCCCTTCGTTTCCTTTTATACTCCATTTCCAGGCTGTCCACTCCCACGTTGGTGGTGTCTGGGTCCCTCTGACAGCCGGGATTGGCGTAATATTCCATGGGGATGCGTGGCTGTCTCCTTAATCCGGTCCACGTGGCCGATCACCATGTCTGGTGTATGCGCTTAGGAATGATGACTCCATGTGCCGACCATCGGCAATAGTACCGCCACCATACCACGTGGAGCCCCTACCGACATTAAAAGGTGTGCCAAGATTCTCGAGAAATCGGCCTGGCCGCCTGGCCTGGTCTTACATTCCATTCTGTCTCGTGGTCACGCAAACCGCTTATGCTCTGGGACTTGATCTCCATGAAAGGTGAAAGGAGTGCCCAGCTCTTGACCTTGATGGGCTTTGACCGGGTGGACGACCTCGAGCGAGCAGGAGGAGTGCTCTGGGCTCGCGGCCTCAATTCCTCGACCTTGCCTGTGGGAGACGCCCGTGAGGTCGCCTTCGTGCTGCTGGTCGAACTTCGCTCGAACAAGGTCGTCCCCGAGGTATTTTATCCGAGCTGGAAGGGCCTCGAGAAGACCCGCCTGATATTACCCAAACACCAGCTCCCTAGTTTCTAGTCTTTGAGTGAAACGAGATAAGGATGGAAACTCATTAACGATGGGCCGACTCACGGCCTTTTACTCTTCCCCACGCTTCCCGCTTGTCTCCCACTTTAATCATTTCGCGATTTAAGAGGGACACGTAGGTCGATCCCGACCGCATGCTTAAAATTCGAAAGGATCGCTACCCGAAAGGTCGTGACCCTCAAACGCACGCCGCCAATCGAAGAGACGCTGTCCTCCTCTTTAAAAACCTCTAACTTCTTCACTGCTCCTCTATTTGCTCATTTTCGCTCAAACTCAAGATTAATTTGCTCCCCGCCGCTTCCCTGCCTTCTTCTTTCCGCCAAGGTGTTTTCGTGCCAACCACACTTCTTTCGCTGCTCAGTGCACAACCCACTCTTCCATCTCCCGCCGCCTGCTTTCTTCTCTTGTTGAACTCGCCAGCTTATACCCTTAGGAAAATGTCAAATCCCCACAACCTCAGTAGGATGTTGCCTGAGGACCTCGCCATCTTCTAGCTGAGGCACAACCCTTAAGTATAATCCCCGTGAGGGATTCTAGTCCGCAGAGGGACTACCTGCTACCGAGACTCACCAGCATCAAAGCGGCAAGGGCCACCAAAGGTCCGAGCGTGGAATACCCCATAGATCACATGAGATGTGAGACCACCCAGCTGGATTTGGATAGACTTAGTGGATACTTACAATATAACTCGATAGTGTAGTTTTAAGGTCACGGTAGGTGAAATCCTCACCGTCTCCCATGGGTACACGACCTTATACTTGAATGTTTCAAATGAGGGTTAGCCGCCTCCAACCTTTATTTTACCCGGGTCTTGTCTGGTTCCGTCTCGCCCCGGCAATCAAGTGCACTGAAGTGCAGCTCAAGGATGCTGGTTGGTATTACCTTACCTCCAGCTCAAGGGTAAAAGCCCATCACCGATCTCCCGACCTCCGTGGCAACCGGAAGAGCAAATTCTTCTTCATTGGGAGAGTGGGGCAAGCCGCACTCAGTAGCGAGGGGGTCCCTCCAGCCTCGCGAGCACTTCGCACCTGTGTCGCTTATCTTCCTTATGGATTTTACTTTTAGTTTTCCCGCTAGTGTTTGTTCTCATTACTTTGCTTTGGTCGATCCGCAGCCTTCCTAGAGTGCTTCTACTCGATCGAGGGCCGCCGAGCACGCAGTGCACTGCTCTTACAAACGCGAGCTCGCAGGTGGAACCGCTGACACCTCAAACTTTTGGAGTCCAATTTAGTGCCAAGTGAAGAAATGAGCAGAGGATGCGTGAGATGTCAGACGGCGCATGGGGATCTGCGAAGGTGCGAGCACCTCAAAGAGGCCACGAGCGTAAGCGAGTGCTCCGCCTTCATCCACTCGAAGCTACATCTTCCGCTCGACTGCATCGAGAGGGCGTAGGAAGGTCCTCCACGCAGAAGACATGAGGATCACCGATCCAGCCGCCTCGAATTGGCAATGTGCGTGAGCAACGCCACCGGCCGCTCCGAGCCTTCCCGAGGGCCTACAACGAGGAATTGACCAGCAGATTCCCTGATGAGATAGTAGTCCCGCACTCGATGAACCGTCCAAAGGTCTTTCAACGGCCTCCTCCCGAGCTTTGGCACCGCGACTGAGCTTAATAAGATAGCTCAAAGTTCCTGTGAAGAACTTCAAGCAAAGCGTTCGTAGCTTGGAGCAGTGTCAGGAACGAGTCAAGGAGGAGAATCGAAAGCTTCTGGACGAGAATTTAAATTTTGCGTAGAAGACAGCAGCTGGTCGACTCCAAGGCCTCCGAACTTCGTGAGGAGCCGATCGACACCAAGCGATGAGTCAAGCATGCTCGAAAGGATCCTGACACTCGTAAATCTTACTCGAAAGCAGCTCATCGAGGGGAAGTCGCTCGCCTTCACGGGCAAATTGACGCCTCAAGGTCCAAACTGCCATCGAGTACAACAACGGGGCAGACTCTAGCTATGACCGCCTCATGTATGCTTTTGGCAAGGCATATCCCGAGGCCGATATGTCCAAGGTCAAGGGTATGTAGTCAATACATGAGCAACCCCGGTTACTCCATCCGAGCCCCAAGGTGCTGTCGAGAGCCGGCTCCCTCCTTCCAATGCCCCTCCCGCCAAGCTCCCGCCGATGTCCCTCCTCCCGCTGGTGTACCTCCTCCCGCCGCGCCGACGCCCCTCCCGCCGGTGCCGCCTTCCTCCTCGCCGCCGCTAAGGACGCTCTCCCGCCGAATGAATTGGACTCTTTCTTCCTTTTTTTTTTTTTACATATGTAATTATTCCAATGAAATAAAAGACACATGTCGAACAACCCATTGAATGCTCGTGTGCACATGCTCTTGTCTTCTATGTTGAAATGACTTTAAATATGCTCACGAGTAAAAACTTTCTAAGTGTTGGACTTTCTATTTTCCTTTATGCCCAAGTGTAATGTTGTTTAACCTATGCATAGTAGAGCTTCGCTCGAATCGGGCTAAAAGCCTTATGTTTATTTTCAGTGAGCTCTTTAGCTCGCTCGAGCCTACATTTAACTGCTGCTAGACACCATCCCACCGAGAGCTTAGGCTAGGGACTTTTGGCCTTAGCATTATTTATGAACTTCTTTCACTTATGATGAGCTTTTCCAGCACTATCCAAACTCTAGGACTTAGGCTTTGGACTTTTGGCCAACGAGTTCTTCTCGAGCTCGCCGTGCTCTGCCCCGCACTGACTGCTAGGCAACCGTCCCGCCTAAGACTTAGGCTTGGGACTTCCGGCCGTAGCGCTCTTCTCGAGCTCGCCGTGCTCTGCCTCGCACTCGACTGCTAGGCACCGTCCCGCCTAAGACTTAGGCTTGGGACTTCGGTCAGTAGGCTCTTCTTGAGCTTTGCTCGTGCTCTGCCTCGCACTGACCGCTAGGCACCGTCCCGCCTAAGACTTAGGCTTGGGACTTCCGTCAGTAGTGCTCTACTTGAGCTTCTACCGTGCTCTGCCTCGCACTGACCGCTAGGCACCGTCCCGCCTAAGACTTAGGCTTGGGACTTCCGGCCGTAGCTGCTCTACTTGAGCTCGCCGTGCTCTGCCTCGCACTCGACCTGCTAGGCACCGTCCCGCCTAAGACTTAGGCTTGGGACTTCGGGTCGTAGGCTCTTCTTGAGCTCGCCGTGCTCGGCCTCGCACTCGACCTCACTAGGCACCGCCCCGCCTAAGACTTAGGCTTGGGACTCTCGGCCGTAGCGTTCTACTTGAGCTTCCGCCGGCCTTTAATCGACCCAAGCTTCTTCGTCGAACACCCGCCGGCCTCGCACTGACCTAAGCTTGGCACCGTCCCTCCGGGACTTCGCCAAGGAGTTTTTTCGATCCTCCGCCGGCCTTTAATCGACCCAAGCTTCTTCGTCAGAACTCCCGCCTGGCCTCGCAATCGACCCAAGTTGGTACCGTCCCTCCGGACTTCCGCCAAGGAGTTTTCTCGATCCTCCGCCGGCCTTTAATCGACCCAAGCTTCTTCCGTCAGAACTCCCCGCCGGGCCTCGCACTGACCCAAGCTTGCACCGTCCCTCCTGGACTTCCGCCAAGGAGTTTTTTCGATCCTCCGCCGGCCTTTAATCGACCCAAGCTTCTTCCGTCAGAACTCTTGCTCGGGCCTCGCACTGACCTAAGCTTGGCACCGTCCCTCCGGGACTTCTCGCCAAGGAGTTTTTCGATCCTCCGCCGGCCTTTAATCGACCCAAGCTTCTTCCTCAGTAACTCCCGCCGGCTTGCACTGACCTAAGCTTGGCAACCGTTCCTCCTGGACTTCCGCCAAGGAGTTTTTCTTGCTTCCGGTCTTCATTTTGAACTTACATTATGAATGTTTTTCTTATTCTCATATATATTTATACTTTTACATATCCCATCTCGGATGAAATCTTACATTAACCCTTCACAATACAAGGAGACTTCACTCGAAATATTTCCTCGTGAGTTGTGCTGCTCCATGGCCTCTCGACCTCTCGTCCGTCCTGGGTGAGCTAGCCAGATGCTCCTCGGGTCCCGCTTAATCTGAGTGACTCGACAAGTGGTCTTCCCACTTGGCCCTAAGTACACCTTGTCACGGGTCCTTTCAGGTTCCGTTGACCTTTCTCAAGACTCCAATCACCCACCTGAACCCACGAATGTTTACATTTTAGTTGTAATAACGAGCCACCTCTGCTGATACTCCGAGATTTTAGCAGCCTACCTTTTCCTCTTCTCTTCCAAAGAAGTCCGCACCAGACACATCTCGCTCGCTGCTTTGCTCCTCGTCAAGTGCTCCGTCCGGTGTCCCCATTCTTATCTCGCGGAACCACCGCTCAGCGCCCAAACACCAAGGAGAATCGGGTCTCTCCAAGGGTCGCTTGCGTGTGGTTCTCAGAAGCTCCACAAGACACTAGTGCGCTCGTCCACCCATGCTCCTTTTGCTCGCCCAGCCTTGTCTTCGTGAGGCGCTTTATAGTTTTATTCATGCCTCTACTTGCCCATTTGGCTCATGGGTGCGAGGGAGAGCAAAACTTCAGCTCTATCCCCTGATTCCGACTGTAAGTCTCTCGAACTTGCCATTATCAAACCGCCTCCCATTATCTAGTGACTAACGCACGAGGAATCCCATACCGCAAATCACATTCTTCCAAATGAAGTCGTGGTTTTACCTTACGCGATGTCGCTTAAAGCTCCCACTTCGACCCATTTGGTAAAATAATCAATCGCCACTACGGCATGGGTGGCAGATGCTTTCCTTCTAAGAATGGTCTCGATCAAATCAATTCCCCATCGAGCAAACTACCATGGCGAATTCATCACCGTAGGTTCTCCTGAGGTCGAAGTTAGGTAGCTGGCAAAGCTCCGCAACTCTCGCAGCCTTCTTGTCTTCTCCCGAGCATCTCGATGCATGCGGGCCAAAATATCCTTGTCTCAAGGCCTCGAAAGCCAAGGACCTCGCTACCGAATGATTTCCACAGATTCCTCGTGTATTTCTCGAAGACATAATCGGCCTCCTCTGGTCTAAACACCGCAGCAAGTGGGAGAGTGTATCCCCGCTCATATAAGACTTCATCGACGAGAGTGTACCGGCCGCTTTGCACCTCAACTTCCTTGCTCGCTTCTTATCTACCGCAAGACCGTCCCTTCCTCGAGGTAAGAAATGATCGATTCCATCCGAGTGTTGCTCGTCGACAGGCTCATCACCTGCTTCTCCCGCCGATGCTCGAAAGCAGTGTCTTCATTTCCAAGCGGATAGACTTTGGAAACTTGGGATCCGATGCGCGGCCATGCGAGCTATCATATCTCGCTCGAAAATTCTTCCCCTGGATCCGCTCCACCTCGACAGATCGGAAATTCCCCATCACCGCCTTTACCTTCCAAGCGTAGGGCCCATCTTCTCCCCTTTGCCCTGAAGCTCTCATCGAGGTGATTCGCTACCAACCACGAGTCTGCTCAAGCTTTACCCCTCCGCTTATCGCCAAGGCGAGCTTCAATCTCGCTATTACAGCTTCAGACTCGACTCGATTATCGGTGACTTCGAACTCTAACTTCACAACAGACACATCTCTCGCCTCTTCTCGACTTAAGAGCACAACTCCCGCCTCCCGCCTCCCGACTTCCACAGTGATCCGCCCATCGTGACTATCCAAGTGTTGGTCGAGGCCCTGGAGCCCCGCGTGGCTCGCCTCCGCCTCTTCATCCCTCGCCTCGCACTCGACCACGTAAGTCACCTAAAGATCGTGCTTTTATGGTCGTTCGGGTCGGTAATTAATGTCAAACTCGCTCACCTCCACCGACCATTTTACCAGCTCTTCCTAAGTTTCAGTGCTTGCACGTAGTTTGCCTCGAGCGGTTGGTTTGTTAGAACCACCACCGAATGTGCCTCGAAAATAAGGCCTCGCCGGTCACTGCGATCGTGGCTGGCCCATTTCTCCACCGGTGGATACCGTGCTTCGCTTCTAGCAACGCTTCGCTCATGTAATAAACAGTGGCACTCGCACTCGACTCCTCCCTTACCGTAATCGAGCTCGCTGCCTATCGGGACACAACCAAGTATAGAAACAAGATCTCTCCCGCCGAGGTGTCGACAAGAATCTGAGCTTTCAACAGATACTCTTTCACCGCTGAACGCCGCCTCGATTCTAAGGCCCACTTTGTCCTTCCCGCCTTCTTCATTTCCTGAAGAAGACTCCTAAGACTTATCCGTGGCTCGAGATACGAACTCGCTGAGGGACGCCAGCTGCCACCGACTCAGATCTCTTTAGGTCACAGTGGGACCTCATTTCCACCACCGCTCTTATCTTCTCCTGATTGGCCTCGATCCCCGCGAACTCACCACGAAGCCTAAGAATTTTCCCGAACCCACTCCAAAAGCACATTTCTCCGGGTTTAGCTTCATTCTAGACTTTCTTAAGAGTGCAAGGTCTCCTCTAGATGCCTTACATGCTCCTCCGCCTTTAGACTTAAGTGATCATGTCATCTACATATACCTCCATAGTCCAACCGATCAATGGCTCAAGACCTTGTTTACTAGCCTCCGATACGCCGCCTCGCATTCTTTAGGCCGAAAGGCATGACCTTAGTAGCAAGACAGCCCCCGATCGATGATGAAGGTCAGTACACTCCTCGTCCTGGCTAGTGCATGGAATTTGATTATATCCCGAGAATGCATCCATGAAACCGAGCAGCCTGCGGCTCCGCCTGTAGAGTCCACTAGCTGGTCTATCTTCTGAGTGGAAAGCTATCTTCGAGCGTGCCTTGTTCACGCCCGCGAAGTCAACACACATTCTCCATTTCCCGCTTGCTTTCTTCACCAAAGACCACATTCGAGATCCATTCGGTAGGATACCTCCAGATGAATCCCGCTTAGCAGCCTTTTCAACCTCGCAGCTGATGGCTTCAGATCTCTCCTGGTCGACGATCTCCTCTTCTCGCCTCACCGGCTTAAGATCTCTCCAGATCGCCACCGTGACACGCCACTGGTCGATCCTGTGCATATCCTCGTGGTCCATGCAAACACATCCGCGGTGCTCGCAGACATTCCACCAGCCTTTTCCTTCAATGGCTCGCCAAGTGCCCGAGCCTATTCTGACTTTCTTCCTGGGTCTCCTCGCCTCACCTCGACCTCCTCCAACTTCCTACCGACCTTGCCTTCCGCTCTCGAGTCCCCTCGTGTCCAACGAGGTTATCTCGTGATAGTTTCTTGGTGGCTACAAAGATAGCAGCCTCGCCACCCTTCGTCGCCTTTTACTACTCCTACTACCCATTTACTCGATATTTTAGTGGCCAAGTAATGAGTGGATAACACGACCGGCCGATCCTCATAAATGGCCTCCCTAGAATCGCTTGATATGGGCCGGTTTCATCTACTACCACGAATCCAAGATCATGTTCTTCTCGAAAGGCTTCGAGCCCATGGTTACCGCCAACCCGATGATTCCAAGAGGTATTAGCTTCCTCCCGAATCCTCTCAAGGAAGTGCTCGTCTGCCGAGGCTCGCTCGTTATTCCTAAATCCTCGAGTGTGGATTTAAAGAGAATATCCACCGAGCTCCCCGAATCAACTAATATTCGATCAACTTCCTTGTTCGCTACATTGGCTTTTACCACTAAGGCATCCTCGTAGGGTACAACACCCCTCCTCGCCTTCATCCGTCCACATGATTGGCACCACCGAACCTCGGCCTTCTGGCAGCAGGGCAGTGAACAGACTTCTACGTATCATGCACAGACGGCAGTAGTTTTTCCGAGCCCTATTGAACTTCCCACCATCGTGGGCCCTCCCGAGATTACCCTCGTGGATGGTGGCTCCGTGTCTATTTCGTAAGCTCAGTCACCTTCCTCAGGCTACTGCTCAACCACCGGGTGCCCTCCTTCTACAAATTCATCCAGATACCGATTCCCAACCGTATCCTCCACCTGGTTTTCAAATCACTAGACCGCGACGTGGAGTGGCCGTGGTCTCCATGGAAACGGCAGTAACCCCCGCCTCCGCTTGCTACCGGCTTGGTCATCTACGGCTGAGGGCTCAGCAGCCTCGCCTCGCCCACCGTAAGTATCTCTTCAAGAGATACCTTCACCTCAGATACTCGCTCGTAGTTGTGGCTTTGTTCCACCACTCAGATCGCCTCTATCCCTCGGGAAACTTCTGCTGGAGTAGTAATGAACGATCGGCCCTGGCTGGGCTCACCTCGAGTCTCGCTTGGTGGTCGGTCATGGGACGTGGGCCATCATGACGCCTGCATTTCTCGGCTCCCGGCCCGAGACCCGCGAGGTGGCAGTGGGACCATCCATGGCGGGGAGCTCTCCGACATGGGTCAGTACAAGGCAACCCTGGCCTCGTCGCCTTGAGCTCAGTGTCCCCTGCAGACCCCTTTCTCCTTCCTCCTCGCTCCATCGACCGCCTCACTCCTCGCCTACGCTTTTTCTTCTTCGATCACCATATCCAGCTTTTACCCGCTCATATGCGTCTCGAATATGAACGGATCAAGGATTCCGCAGATTATACCATGGTCTCCCCATCCGGATGCCATCCTTTAATCCTCTCAAGGCTCTGGGATGGTTGAACGCACCAAGATCTAGGACCGATCTACGGTATCTTCTCGACAAACTCCCGAGGGGTTCCCTTCTTCTCGCCTCACTCGATAGCTCCATCATGTCATCCTCGTGGTTACCGCACCTGAATTGCTCGCGAACTCCCTACATGTCCGCTCAAAGCTCAAGATGCTTCCCGTGGAGTCTCGCAGACCATTCCCTCACTCTCCTTCCAGGTGAGCTGGAAAGCCCTAGCACCTCCGAAGTCGCCGACAACCCTTGCACCCCGCCATGTCGCTGAACCGCTCTATGTGCACTAATGGATCACTTTTCCCCGAGAATTTCAGATCTCGGAAACTGAAGTCACGTGGATCGTGACACCCATGATCTCCGCCGAGAGTGGAGATTCGCTATCCAAAGATTATTCGCCACTGGGCTCTTTCCGCTCTCCTGAGGTCTTCCACAACTCAGGCCAACCTCACAGCACCTCTCCCTCCAACTCTTCCAGCGAGAGGCTCTGGGTCGTGGTCCTCGTAAGTGCCGACGGACCCCTTTCCTCCATGTTTGTTTCTTCCCTCACTATAACATTCTAGTGCCCTAGGTCTGGGCTTCATCTCCTATATTTTCCCGAATCTGGGCATTGCCACTGCTGACCTCGGATATCATTACATGCCTTTCTCTCGTCCCTCCCCGAGTTCTTGCAACAGGGAGGTCGAGTTCCATCTGCTTCTCCATCCGATCCATTCTTTCCTGATCTCCTTATTCGGGCCTCATTGGCCACTTCTCTCAAAGTCACCGATTCTTCCTGACTTACTCCTCTTCACTGCTTCCTCATCGTAACGCCAGGTCTCGAGTGTATTAGGAAATCAGCTTTCAGTGCCGATCCCCACGCATCGGCCGCCAAAAGATGTTGATGCTGCTTTCCCGCATGTCTTCAAACAAAGGCCTCGAACTTTCTCGCCGTGAATAACTATAGTATCAAGAACCCTCACCGCGATTAGCTCAAGCTCGAGCAGGATTGCCTTCTTCTTCCTGCTCACTGCCTTTTCCCGAATGGTGATCTTCCGCACTGCACTCACGTAAAATGAGTCGTGGTCGCCGGCGTGTTCCGGCTGAAACCCTCCGACGATCAAGTCGCTGATCGGGTTGTTCTTTTGGTATCTCCTTAGTGAGGAGACCTGAAAGATGAAAGTGGATATTATTTCGCCTTCCTTTGAATAAATATGGTGTTTTTTGAGAATCAATGTAAGGAAAGTCAAGAACCTCGTAAGCTCTTGTAACCCCTTGTGAATCAGCTTTGTTCAACCCTTTGTGAATCGTAATTTCCAACCCCGTAACGCACTCTTCGCTTCATTTTATACTCCATTTTCCCGCTCTTTCCATTTCTCCACGCTGTGGTGTCCGTCCTCCGACACCGGATTGGCGAATATTCCCTGGGATGCGTGGTCGCCTCCTTAATCCGGCCCACGTGGCTGATCACCATGCTCAGGCGATGCGCTAGGAATGATGACTCCATGTGCCTACCATCGGCAATAGTACCGCCACCATACCACGTGGAGCCCCTACGACATTAAAAGGTGTGCCAAGATTCCGAGAAATCGGCCTGGCCGCCTCGGCCGGTCTTACATTCCATTCGCCTCGTGGTCACGCAAACCAGCTTGTGCTCTGGGACTTGATCTCATGAAGCGAGAAAGGAGTGCCCTGTCTCGACCTCGACGGGCTTTGACCGGGTGGACGACCTCGAGCGGCCAAAGGAGTGCTCTGGGCTCATGCTGCCTCAATTCCTCGACCTTGCCTGTGGGAGACGCCTCGGTGAGGTCGTGTTCGTGCCGCTGGCTCTGGACTTCGCTCGAACAAGGTCTGTCCCCGAGGTGTTTTATCCGAGCTGGAAGGGCCTCGAGAAGACTCGCCTCGATATTATCCAAACACTTCCAAATCTAAAATGAGGTGGTACTTCCTTGTTTGGGAGAACGAGTTCTGTAGAGTTTTGGTGAAGAAAAATATAATAGTTCGGATAAAGATTTTGAAAGAAATGAAGAGGAAAATGATGGGGATTTGGTACAGTAGGTAAATAAGATCAATTGATTATAAAGTGGAGATAGAGAGTGAGGAAACAAAATGATTATGTTTCCTCTATATTTCTTCTCTTTTTATTTTTTATTATTTTTAATAATTAAAAATGATAAGCTTATGAGAAGGAGAGAGAAATAAAACATGCTGCTGTTTTTGTCAAGCTTCTCTCAACCTTCTCGACAAGAAGCATTTCTCCAACTGCAAGGATACTGCCAGGAAGCCTGAGAAAAACTTCATTGAAAGTAACATAACGAGAAAATTATCCTGAATCGACCTTTTTTTTGTTTTTACTATGACATTTGGAAATAAATAAAGACTGTGAGTATCTCCTAAATAAATAAATATCACTTATTTTTTATTTATTTCTATAATAATCAATAATTTTTAATATAAAAAATTTAAAGGATAAAAATATTAAAACTAACACAAAAATATAAAAAATATATATTATTATTATTATCATTTATTCATACTTAATCTTATATTTTTATTTTTAGTATTTAAATTATTTCATTTTAATTTTAATTTATATAATTTATCTAATTAATAATAAACATAAATATATTTAAAAATAAATACAATACTATAAAGTAAGGTATTAATTATTATAAAAATAATAAAAAAAGTAATACACATATTAATTTTAATATGAGAAAAACTAACAATCTTCTAAATAAAGTGATATCTTTCTAAGCCAACAACTTTAGTATAAATAAATTAAGATGACCGACGATGAGCTCTCCTTTTCCATGAATGGAAAAGCAATTTTATGCCCGTGATCTGTCTTAGATTCCTTCAACCCATATAAAAAATACAATGAAAAAATCATTGGCCGCTACATTGGCATCCACCCATCTAATCGTTCAGATTCACAAGAATAAAAAAAAAAAAAGACATTTAGATCAATTGCAATTACATGTTATAATTATCAAAGTAAGACATGTTATTAGTGTCAGTACCTATTGCAACTTGTAATTGTTGGAATTTTCGTTGTAAGTACTATGTAAATACTAAACTTTCGATGATGATTTACAAAATTATTCTTCTCTATGTGCATTTTAAAAAAAGAAAGCGGTTATTGTAGCCATTGTCAAACAACGAACATGAATTAACAGAATCAAAACAGGAAGCAGCTAATTGGCGAAGATGACCGGTGAGCAAAATAAATCGAAGAACTGTTAAATTAAGAAAGATAGACCTAATCACATCGTGGTTGCAGCTCCATGTCTCATCATTTGATCAGATCCGTTAATTATTTAGTCACCAATATACGGCGTCAGCTTACTTATCTGTCCGTTAATCATGTTTTTAATCAGAATTAAACTCACAGTTCCACAGCTCATGACAGGCAAGCGACAAATATGTTTTTTCGTACTTACATTTAAGCCACAATTAAATTAAATAATAACGTTGTCCGTGAATTGTAACTAATACAATTGTAGAAAGCTTTGTGCTTTCAATGGATTTTCTTGATTCTGACTCACTAGTTGAAGGATGTTTTAGATATTATTTGCAGTGTAATCAATTACATAATCGTGGCTTAATTGCATGTGTTTGGGGAATGTTGAGCAGGACCCGTTCATGACAATCTAGCCAGAGCAGAAGACCTGATCACTAGCACGAAGACACTCCCCGCCGGTGTCAACATAGCCGACCGCCCATTGCTTCCACACTCGAGAAACTTTGCTCGGGACAGACGGTGCGTATGGTTGACTGCAGCCCCGCCTACGTGCAATACACCCCATCAAGTCGCCTCCGAGGAGATGCTTTAAGTTGTTGAGGAATCAGGGCTATTGTGTTCCTTAACGCCGATGTCCAAGCAAGCAAACAGGAGGGATAGAAACAGGTTCTGCCGATTCCACAGCGATCATGGCCACTCGATGTTGCAGTGTCGTGACCTAAAGAACCTGATGGAGGACTTGGTTAGAAACCGGTACTTGGACGAATTCATCGAGAGGGGCACCCAAGAGTCCAGCAAGCAATGTGAAGGGATAGACAAGCCTCGTGATATGGACCGCGAACCACCTTCCGTGAGAGTGATAGCAAGAGGGCCCATGATGGCGTGAAATTCAAACAGAGCCCGAAAGAACTACAAAGAATACGCATCCGCTAGCTCGGAAAGTTCTATTTATCGTGCCCATCGCAAAAGAGCTAAAATTCGACAAGTGCCAATCATATAGATCGGAGGAGGATGAAGAAAAGGTCCTATGCCCCCACGAGAACGCCTTGGTTATAAGAGCAAATGTCATTAACTGAGAGCTCAACCTGGATGTTGGTGGACTCGTGAAGTTCAGTGGACATTCTCTTCAAGTCCACTCTTGACGATATGGGAATAAGCAGATGTGAGGCTTGAGAGGCATTCGAGCACCTCTCTAAAAGGATCTCGTAGGGAAAGCTAACCCCTCCGGGAATTGTCAACTTGCTAGTAACATGGGCTCGAAGCCATTTGAGAAGAACATGATATTGGATTTCGTGGTTGTAGAAGAAGTCACCGCCTCTACCGAGCAATATCGGGAGGGCCTTTTATGAGGATCACCAATCGATGATGTCCACCCACTACTCAAATCCCTAAAATATTGCATAAATGGAGCAGTGGAGTTGTCAAGAGTGATCAAACTGTCGCGAGAAGTCGCTATGCCACAAGCAATAAGAAAGCGATGCAGTGAAATGTCGCCGGACGTGAGGCGTGAGTCAAAGAAGGGAGGCAAGAGCCCATCAAGAGTTAAAGAAAATTTTGATAAGGCCGTAAGACCGAGAGAAGAAGGTTAGGATCGGCTCCGTATTAGCGAGCAATGAGAAAAAGCTCGGTCGAGTGCCGCTATGCCACAAGCAGTGAAGAAAGCGATGTAGGTAATCGCATCGACGCGAGGCGTGAGTCAAAGAAGGGAGGCAAGAGCCCATCAAGAGTTAAAGGAAATTTTGATAAGGCTAGACGATTGAGAAAAGAAGATTAGGATTGGCTCGGTATTAGCGAGCAGCCTAAGAAAAGCTCGGTCGAGTGCTTGTGAGCACATTCCGATGTGTTCACCGGACGCATGAAGATATGCCCGATCGATCCGAGGTGGCATGCCACAAATTGACAATAAGAGGAGACGCGGCTTGTGAAGGCGTAAGAGGAGGTGCGCCAACCAGAGAGATATGAGACCATGAACAATGAGGTGGAGAAGTCGTTGAAGGCGTAATTCATAAGGAAAGTCAAACATCCTAAACGGATTTCAAGCGTGGTAATCGGTGAAGAAGGCTAGTGGAAAATGAAGAATGTGTGTATACTTCACAGATTTGAATAAATCTTGTCCAAATGACAACTTCCCATTGCCAAAGATAGACCAGCTGGTTGACTCCACAGTGGGACACGGTCTGCTCAGCTTCATGGATGCCTTCTTAGGTTACAACGAATCCCCATGTATGAGCCGGACGTGGAGTACACGACCTTCATCACCAACCAGGGTCTATTTTACTACAATGTCATGCCCTTCGGCCTGAAGAACGCGGGGCAACATACCGTAGACTAATGAATAAGATTTTCAAGCCTCTGATCGGCCACACGATGGAAGTTTATGTGGATGACATGATCACCAAGTCCGTGGATACGTAAGAACATGTCAAGCATCTGAAGAGACCTTCGCGCTCTTGAGGGAGTGCCTGACGTAAGCTTAACCCCGATAAGTGTGCCTTTGGAGTGAGTTCTGAAAAATTCTTGGGTTTCATGATCGAGAATGGGGAATTTGAGGCCAACCTATAAAAGATAAGTGGAGGTGATAGACATGAAGTCCCTATGCACTCTCAAGAAAATATAGAGCCTCACGGTAAGTTGGCATCCCTCAATAGATTCATCTCCCGAGCAACAGAAAAATGTCATGTCTTCTTCTAAGTGATAGGAAAAAGGGAGGAAGACAAAGTAGACACCAGAGTGTAAAGCGGCATTCCAACAGCTGAAGGAGTACTTGCTAAAAGACCCGCACTATTAACACCGTGAGTAGGAAAAGTTCTATATTTGTATTTGGCGTGTGACAATGGGCAACGAGGTCGGTCCTAATAAGAGAAGAGTCGTGGGTGCAACACCCCATATATTATACGAGAAGAGCATTGTTGGAGGCGGAGACTTGGTATCCACAGTAGAGAAGTGGGCACTCGCATTGGTAACAAAGAATTCGTAGATCGAGGCCTTATTTCCAAGCACACTTAATAGTGATCTCGACGTAACCAACCACTTAGGCGGATCCCGCACAAGCCGTAGACTTCGGCCTGGCTAGTAAAGTGATCAATAGAGCTCAATGAGTTTGACATAGCTACCAGCCCCAAACAACAATTAGAGCACAAGCCCCGGCAACTTTCGTGGTCGAATGCACGTAATCCAACAAAGAAGGCATAACAAGTGAGCAAGAAAGGAGCTTATTCCGCATAAAGTTTGGACGGTTATAGTAGATGGGTCGTGTGGAGATCAAGGAGCGGGAGTAGGAGTAGTGCTTCTTATTCCTGAAGGGGTGGAAGTACAATATACCGTAAAGCTCAAGTTTAAGGCCACCAATAACTAGGCTGAGTACGCGGCTATAATTGCAGGACTGAAGCTCGCGTTAGTGGTGAAGGCGTAGGAGGTGAAGCGTCCGGACAGATTCTCACCGGTGGTAAACCACCTTAACAAAAGCTTCCAGCGAAAGGTGAGACAGCTTAATTGGGAAGTTTCGAATGCAGAGGTGGAACAGATTGCAGGGGAGAAAAATTTTGGGCAGATATGATAGCACCGGATGGTCACCAGATCGTAACCTCAAAATACCCAAGTCCATTCCAGATGGAGATTAAAACCTGCTCGAATATCAAACAGTGAGGACGAGATGATGAGCTTGTCCTCGAGCAAGATCCGGATGGATCCAATTATCTCTTATCTCAAGTGGGGACATTATTTGCCGACAAGAAGTAGGCAAGGAAGTCGAGATGCCAAGCGACGAGGTATACCTTGATCGACTAAGTATTGTACAGCCGAGAATATACCCCGCCATCGTTATGTTGTTTGGACAAGGAGGAGGCCGACTACGCCCTCGTGGAAATACACTAGGGATTTCATGAAACTCGAAGGCGAAGACGAGGTGATGAGCTTGTCCTCGAGCAAGACCCGAATGGATCCAATTATCTCTTATCTCAAGGTAAGGACATTATCTCGCCGACAAAAGCAAAGCGAGGAAGTCGAGATGCCAAGCAATGAGGTATACCCCGATCGACTGAGTATTGTACAACCGAGAATATACCCCGCCATCATTATGCTGCTTTGGACAAGGAGGAGGTCGACTACGCCCTTAGGGAAATACACTAGTGGATTTACGGAAACCATTCTCGGCGCAAGGTCTCTAACTTTTAAAGCTTTAAGGCAATGGTACTTCTACCCTGGATTCACCGAGATGCATGTGAAAAGACCAAGAGCTGCAAAATTGTCAATGTTTTGCCAACCATATAGCTCAACCGCCCGAGAACCTCACAAGAATGAACTCACCATGGTTATTTGCTCAATGAGGAATTGATTTGATCGGACCACCGCCAAAGAGAGAGCATCCGCAACATATTCCGTGGTGGCAATCAATTATTTCATTAAATGGGTTGAAGTGGAAGCTTTAAACAAGATCATGTAAAGCAAAACCACCGACTTTATTAGGAGAAATGTAATTTGCGGTATGGGATCCCCACGCACCGGTCACGCATAACGGGAGACAGTTCGACAATAAAAAGTTTAGGGACTTCTGCAGAAACATGGGGATAGAACTGAAGTTCTACTCGCCAGCACACCCATAGGCAAATGGGCAAGTGGAGGCCGCGAACAAAACTATAAAGCGTCTCCGGAAGACCAGACTAGGTGAGCAGAAGGGAGCTTTGGTGGACGAGCTACCTGGTGTGTTATGGGCTTGTAGGACCACATACAAAACCGCCAAGGGGGAGACACCATTTTCCTTGGCATTCGGACATGAAGCGATGAATCCCAAAGAAAATAGGGATGGGCACACATCGAACGGAGCACTTTGATGAGGAGCAGAACGACGAGAAGGTGTGTGCAAATATGGATCTGCTGGATGAAAAAAGGGAAAGGTCAGCAATAAAGGTGGCAGAATACCAGTAGAGGATGGCCCGCTACTACAACCAGAACGTGCACATCCAATGATTTCAGGTGGGAGACTGGGTACTTAGAAGAGTAAACCAGAGCACTAAGAATCCCAGACAATGGGTGTTGGGGCCGAATTAGGAGGGTCCTTATAGGATCTCGCAAGTAACCGACCCAGGGGCATATAGGCTGACTTATCAAGATGGACGAGAAGTTAAAAGGCTATGGAATGCACAACATTTGGTGAAATATTTCCAGTAAGTTCCCTTGTATTACAAGTATTGGTGTTCAATTTCCTTCAAATTATAAGTGTGTAAAATCTTGTACATGAATAAAAGCAAGAAAAATGCTTCCAAAATTAATAAACCTCGTGAGAGCAAATTAAAGCTTACATAAATAAATAAAAGCTAATGGCCGTAAGTTTCAAAGCCTAACATAAGGCAAAACGGTGCCAAGCATAAGGCAGAAAGGCCCAAGCAAGATAAGCTCACTAATGAAGCTAAAGGCCGTAAGTCTCAAAGCCTAACCTAAGGCGAGACGGTGCCAAGTATAAGCCAGAAAGGTTCGAGCAAGATAAGCTCATTAATGAAGCTAAAGGCCGTAAGTCTCAAAGCCTAACCTAAGGCGAGACGGTGCCAAGCATAAGATAGTGAGGGAGACCGGAAAGATGAAAGGGATATTATTTCGCCCTTCCTTTAGAATAAATATGGTGTTTTTTAGAGAATCAATGTAAGGAAAGTCAGAAGAACCTGTGTAAGCTCTTGTAACCCCTTGTGAATCAGTTTGTTCAACCCCCTTTTTGTGAATCAGAATTTCCAACCCCCGTAACGTACCCCTTCGTTTCCTTTTATACTCCATTTCCAGGCTGTCCACTCCCACGTTGGTGGTGTCTGGGTCCCTCTGACAGCCGGGATTGGCGTAATATTCCTTGGGGATGCGTGGCTGTCTCCTTAATCCGGTCCACGTGGCCGATCACCATGTTCGGGCGATGCGCTAGGAATGATGACTCCATGTGCCTGACCATCGGCAATAAGTACCGCCACCATACCACGTGGAGCCCCTGACGACATTAAAAGGTGTGCCAAGATTCCGAGAAATCGGCCTGGCCGCCTGGCCGGGTCTTACATTCCATTCGTCTCGTGGCTGCGCAAACCAGTTGTGCTCGGGGACTTGATCTCTGCGAGCAGGAAAGGAGTGCCCGGTTCTCGACCTTGACGGGCTTTGACCGGGGTGGACGACCTCGAGCGGCCAGAGGAGTGCTTGGGGCTCGCGCGGCTCTGAATTCCTCGACCTTGCCCAGGGGAGACGTCTGGTGAGGTCGTGTTCGTGCCAGTGGTCGGGACTTCTGCTCGAACAAGGTTGTCCCCGAGGTGTTTTATCCGAGCTGGAAGGGCCTCGAGAAGACCTGCCCGATATTATCCAAACACTTCCAAATCTAAAATGAGGTGGTACTTCCTTGTTTGGGAGAACGAGTTCTGTAGAGTTTTGGTGAAGAAAAATATAATAGTTCAGATAAAGATTTTGAAAGAAAATGAAGAGGAAAATGATGGGGATTTGGTATAGTAGGTAAATAAGATCAATTGATTATAAAGTGGAGACAGAGAGTGAGGAAACAAAATGATTATGTTTCCTCTATATTTCTTCTCTTTTTTATTTTTTTATTATTTTTTAATAATTAAAAATGATAAGCTTGCGAGAAGGAGAGAGAAATAAAACATGCTGCCGTTTTTGTCGAGCTTCTCTCAACCTTCTCGACAAGAAGCATTTCTCCAACTGCAAGGATACTGCCAGGAAGCCTGAGAAAAACTTCATTGAAAGTAACATAAGGAGAAAATTATCCTGGAATCGACCTTTTTTTTTGTTTTTTACTATGACATTTGGAAATAAATAAAGACTGTGAGTATCTCCTAAATAAATAAATATCACTTATTTTTTATTTATTTCTATAATAATCAATAATTTTTAATATAAAAAATTTAAAGGATAAAAATATTAAAACTAACACAAAAATATAAAAAATATATATTATTATTATTATCATTTATTCATACTTAATCTTATATTTTTTATTTTTAGTATTTAAATTATTTCATTTTAATTTTAATTTATATAATTTATCTAATTAATAATAAACATAAATATATTTAAAAATAAATACAATACTATAAAGTAAGGTATTAATTATTATAAAATAATAAAAAAGTAATACACATATTAATTTTAATATGAGAAAAACTAACAATCTTCTAAATAAAGTGATATCTTTCTAAGCCAACAACTTTAGTATAAATAAATTAAGATGACCGACGATGAGCTCTCCTTTTCCATGAATGGAAAAGCAATTTTTATGCCCGTGATCTGTCTTAGATTCCTTCAACCCATATAAAAAATACAATGAAAAAAAATCATTGGCCGCTACATTGGCATCCACCCATCTAATCGTTCAGATTCACAAGAATAAAAAAAAAAAAAGACATTTAGATCAATTGCAATTACATGTTATAATTATCAAAGTAAGACATGTTATTAGTGTCAGTACCTATTGCAACTTGTAATTGTTGGAATTTTCGTTGTAAGTACTATGTAAATACTAAACTTTCGATGATGATTTACAAAATTATTCTTCTCTATGTGCATTTTAAAAAAAGAAAGCGGTTATTGTAGCCATTGTCAAACAACGAACATGAATTAACAGAATCAAAACAGGAAGCAGCTAATTGGCGAAGATGACCGGTGAGCAAAATAAATCGAAGAACTGTTAAATTAAGAAAGATAGACCTAATCACATCGTGGTTGCAGCTCCATGTCTCATCATTTGATCAGATCCGTTAATTATTTAGTCACCAATATACGGCGTCAGCTTACTTATCTGTCCGTTAATCATGTTTTTAATCAGAATTAAACTCACAGTTCCACAGCTCATGACAGGCAAGCGACAAATATGTTTTTCGTACTTACATTTAAGCCACAATTAAATTAAATAATAACGTTGTCCGTGAATTGTAACTAATACAATTGTAGAAAGCTTTGTGCTTTCAATGGATTTTCTTGATTCTGACTCACTAGTTGAAGGATGTTTTAGATATTATTTGCAGTGTAATCAATTACATAATCGTGGCTTAATTGCATGTGTTTGGGGAATGTTGAGCAGGACCCGTTCATGACAATCTAGCCAGAGCAGAAGACCTGATCACTAGCACGAAGACACTCCTGCTCGGTGTCAACATAGCCGACCGCCCATTGCTTCCACACTCGAGAAACTTTGCCTGGGACAGGACGGTGCAGATGGTTGACCAGAGCCCCGCCTACAGGCAATACACCCCACTGAAGCTGTCTCCTGAGGAGATGCTTTAAGTTGTTGAGGAATCAGGGCTATTGTGTTCCTTAACGCCGATGTCCAAGCAAGCAAACAGGAGGGATAGAAGCAGGTTCTGCCGATTCCACAGCGATCATGGCCACTCGATGTTGCAGTGTCGTGACCTAAAGAACCTGATGGAGGACTTGGTTAGAAACCGGTACTTGGACGAATTCATTGAGAGGGGGCACCCAGTAGTCTAGCAGCAACAGGAAGGGGATAGACAAGCCTGTGATATGGACCGCGAACCACCTTCTGTGAGAGTGATAGCAAGAGGGCCCATGATGGCAGGAAATTCAAACAGAGCCCGAAAGAACTACAGCAAATACGCATCTGCTAGTCGGAAAGTTCTATTTACTGTGCCCATCGCAAAAAGAGCTAAAATTCGACAAGTGCCAATCATATAGACGGAGGAGGATGAAGAAAAGGTCCTATGCCCCCACGAGAACGCCTTGGTTATAAGAGCAAATGTCATTAACAGAGAGCTCAACCGGATGTTGGTGGACTCAGGAAGTTCAGTGGACATTCTCTTCAAGTCCACTCTTGACGATATGGGAATAGCAGATGTGAGGCTTGAGCAGACGAGCACCTCTCTAAAAGGATTCGGTAGGGGAAAGCTAACCCCTCTGGGAATTGTCAACTTGCTAGTAACATGGGCTTGAAGCCATTTGAGAAGAACATGATATTGGATTTCGTGGTTGTAGAAGAAGTCAGCCTGCCCCTACCAGGCAATATTGGGAAGGCCTTTTATGAGGATCAGCCAATCGGTGATGTCCACCCACTACTCAGCCCTAAAATATTGCATAAATGGAGCAGTGGGAGTTGTCAAGAGTGATCAAACGGTCGCGAGAAGCTGCTATGCCACAGCAGCGAAGAAAGCGATGCAGGAAATGTCGCCGGACGTGAGGCGTGAGTCAAAGAAGGGGAGGCAAGAGCCCGCTGAAGAGTTAAAGAAAATTTTGATAAGGCCAGAAGACCGAGAGAAGAAGGTTAGGATCGGCTCTGGTATTAGCGAGCAGCTGAGAAAAAGCCTGGTCGAGTGCTGCTATGCCACAGCAGTGAAGAAAGCGATGTAGGTAACGTTACTGGACGCGAGGCGTGAGTCAAAGAAGGGGAGGCAAGAGCCCGCTGAAGAGTTAAAGGAAATTTTGATAAGGCTAGACGATTGAGAAAAGAAGATTAGGATTGGCTCTGGTATTAGCGAGCAGCTAAGAAAAAGCCTGGTCGAGTGCTTGTGAGCACATTCTGATGTGTTCACCTGGACGCATGAAGATATGCCTGGGATCGATCCGAAGGTGGCATGCCACAAATTGACAATAAGAGGAGACGCGAAGCCGGTAAGGCAGAAGAGAAGGTGCGTCAACCAGGAGAGATATGAGACCATGAACAGCGAGGTGGAGAAGCTGTTGAAGGCAGAATTCATAAGGAAAGTCAAACATCCTAAACGGATTTCAAGCGTGGTACTGGTGAAGAAGGCTAGTGGAAAATGAAGAATGTGTGTATACTTCACAGATTTGAATAAATCTTGTCCAAATGACAACTTCCCATTGCCAAAGATAGACCAGCTGGTTGACTCCACAGTGGGACACGGTCTGCTCAGCTTCATGGATGCCTTCTTAGGTTACAACGAATCCCCATGTATGAGCCGGACGTGGAGTACACGACCTTCATCACCAACCAAGGTCTATTTTACTACAATGTCATGCCCTTCGGCCTGAAGAACGCGGGGGCAACATACCAGAGACTAATGAATAAGATTTTCAAGCCTCTGATCGGCCACACGATGAAAGTTTATGTGGATGACATGATCACCAAGTCCAGGGATACAGAAGAACATGTCAAGCATCTAGAAGAGACCTTCGCGCTCTTGAGGGAGTGCCGGACGAAGCTTAACCCTGATAAGTGTGCCTTTGGAGTGAGTTCTGAAAAATTCTTGGGTTTCATGATCAGTAACAGGGGAATTTAGGCCAACCTATAAAAGATAAGGGAGGTGATAGACATGAAGTCCCTATGCACTCTCAAGAAAATATAGAGCCTCACGGGTAAGTTGGCATCCCTCAATAGATTCATCTCCCGAGCAACAGAAAAATGTCATGCCTTCTTCTAAGTGATAGAAAAAAGGGAGGAAGACAAAGTAGACACCAGAGTGTAAAGCGGCATTCCAACAGCTGAAGGAGTACTTGCTAAAAGACCCGTACTATTAACACCGTGAGTAGGAAAAGTTCTATATTTGTATTTGGCGGTGTGACAATGGGCAACGAGGTCGGTCCTAATAAGAGAAGAGTCGGGGGTGCAACACCCCATATATTATACGAGAAGAGCATTGTTGGAGGCGGAGACTTGGTATCCACAGGTAGAGAAGTGGGCACTCGCATTGGTAACAGCAGCTCAGAGATTGAGGCCTTATTTCCAAGCACACTTAATAGTGATCTTGACGAACCAACCACTTAGGCAGATCCTGCACAAGCCAGAGACTTCGGGCCGGCTAGTAAAGTGATCAATAGAGCTCAGCGAGTTTGACATAGCTACCAGCCCCAAACAACAATTAGAGCACAAGCCCAGCGAACTTTGTGGTCGAATGCACGTAATCCAACAAAGAAGGCATAACAAGTGAGCGAGAGAGGAGCTTATTCCGCATAAAGTTTGGACGGTTATAGTAGATGGGTTGTGTGGAGATCAAGGAGCGGGAGTAGGAGTAGTGCTTCTTATTCCTGAAGGGGTGGAAGTACAATATACCGTAAAGCTCAAGTTTAAGGCCACCAATAACTAGGCTGAGTACGCGGCTATAATTGCAGGACTGAAGCTCGCGTTAGTGGTGAAGGCGTAGGAGGTGAAGGTCCGGACAGATTCTCAGCTGGTGGTAAACCACCTTAACAAAAGCTTCCAGGCGAAAGGTGAGACAGTTAATTGGGAAGTTTCGAGCTGTAGAGGTGGAACAGATTGCAAGGGGAGAAAAATTTTGGGCAGATATGATAGCACGGATGGCCGCTGTATCAGACCTCAAAATACCCAAGTCCATTCCAGTGGAGATTAAAACCTGCTCGAATATCAAACAGGAGGACGAGATGATGAGCTTGTCCTCGAGCAAGATCTGGATGGATCCAATTATCTCTTATCTCAAAGTGGGGACATTATTTGCCGACAAGAAGTAGGCAAGGAAGCTGAGATGCCAAGCAGCGAGGTATACCTTGATCGACGAAGTATTGTACAGCTGAGAATATACCCTGCCACTGTTATGTTGTTTGGACAAGGAGGAGGCCGACTACGTCCTCAGGGAAATACACGAGGGATTTGCGGAAACTCGAGCAGGAAGACGAGGTGATGAGCTTGTCCTCGAGCAAGACCTGAATGGATCCAATTATCTCTTATCTCAAGGTAAGGACATTATCTGCCGACAAAAAGCAGGCGAGGAAGCTGAGATGCCAAGCAGCGAGGTATACCCTGATCGATGGAGTATTGTACAACCGAGAATATACCCTGCCACTGTTATGCTGTTTGGACAAGGAGGAGGTCGACTACGTCCTTAGGGAAATACACTAAGGGATTTGCGGAAACCATTCTGGCGCAAGGTCTCTAACTTTTAAAGCTTTAAGGCAATGGTACTTCTTACCCCGGATTCACCAGGATGCACAAGAAAAGACCAAGAGCTGCAAAAATTGTCAATGTTTTGCCAACCATATAGCTCAACCGCCCGAGAACCTCACAGTAATGAACTCACCATGGTTATTTGCTCAATGAGGAATTGATTTGATCGGACCACTGCCAAAAGAGAGAGCATCTGCAACATATTCCGTGGTGGCAATCAATTATTTCATTAAATGGGTTGAAGTGGAAGCTTTAAACAGTATTACAGAAAGCAAAACCACTGACTTTATTAGGAGAAATGTAATTTGCAGGTATGGGATCCCCCACGCACTGGTCACAGACAACGAGAGACAGTTCGACAATAAAAAGTTTAGGGACTTCTGCAGAAACATGGGGATAGAACTGAAGTTCTACTCGCCAGCACACCCATAGGCAAATGGGCAAGTGGAGGCCGCGAACAAAACTATAAAGCGTCTCCGGAAGACCAGACTAGGTGAGCAGAAGGGAGCTTTGGTGGACGAGCTACCTGGTGTGTTATGGGCTTGTAGGACCACATACAAAACCGCCAATGGGAGACACCATTTTCCTTGGCATTCGGACATGAAGCAGTAATCCCAGCAAAAATAGGGATGGGCACACATCGAACGGAGCACTTTGATGAGGAGCAGAACGACGAGAAGGTGTGTGCAAATTTGGATCTGCTAGATGAAAAAAGGGAAAGGTCAAGAATAAAGGTGGCGGAATACCGAGAGAGGATGGCCCGCTACTACAACCGTAACGTGCACATCCAATGATTTCAGGTGGGAGACTGGGTACTTAGAAGAGTAAACCAGAGCACTAAGAATCCCAGACAATGGGTGTTGGGGCCGAATTAGGAGGGTCCTTATAGGATCTCGCAAGTAACCGACCCAGGGGCATATAGGCTGACTTATCAAGATGGACGAGAAGTTAAAAGGCTATGGAATGTACAACATTTGGTGAAATATTTCCAGTAAGTTCCCTTGTATTACAAGTATTGGTGTTCAATTTCCTTCAAATTATAAGTGTGTAAAATCTTGTACATGAATAAAAGCAAGAAAAATGCTTCCAAAATTAATAAACCTCGTGAGAGCAAATTAAAGCTTACATAAATAAATAAAAGCTAATGGCCGTAAGTTTCAAAGCCTAACATAAGGCAAAACGGTGCCAAGCATAAGGCGTAAAGGCTCA
>CM046813.1:37184309-37205326 GCA_025617385.1 Murraya koenigii
GGTTCGTCTCTGTCGAGCACTATTTAAATTCGTGAAGACCCGTCCGAAGTAGTGGGAGCCTGCAGTTCGGGAAGGTTCTACTATTTTTGGGTGATTTTTGAAAAAAAATACCAACAAAATTGATTTTCCCTTTTTTAAAAAAAAATCAAGTAAAAATCAAACAAAGGTCCGACACAAACCCGTGCTTCTTCATGTGGCATCATGTTCCCGAGTACGGATGCATGTGGCACGGCCTTGCAAGAAATTGGGTGAAAATTTGGAAGCCACCTAAGAAAAGACCAAAACCCGTGTGCTATAGCCTTGGGTTTTGGGCAGAAAATGGGATATTTTTAGGAAAACTAGGGTACTTCTCCAAGCGTAGCTCGGTTTGTCTCTGTCGAGCCCTATTTGGATTCGTGAAGTGCGGTCCGATGTAGTGGGGCACGAGTTCCGGGATGGTTCTTCTATTTTTGGTGATTTTTTAAAAAATACCAGCAAAGTGATTTTTCCTTATTTTTGAAAAAAATCAAGTAAAAATCAAGCGAAGGTCGAAAGCAGACCCGTGCTTCTTCACTGTGGCATCGTGTATCCGATCACGGACGCATGTGGCACGACCTTGCAAGAAATTAGATGAAAATTCGGAAGCCACCAAAGAAGTCCAAAACCCTTGTGCTATAGCCTTGGGTTTTGGGCAAAAATAGTATATTTTGGGAGACTAGGGTATTTCTCCAAGCGTAACTCGGTCAGTCTCTGTCGAGCCCTATTTGGATTCGTGAAGAGCCAGTCTGAAGTAGTGGGGCATAGCTCCGGGAAGGTTCTACTATTTTTTGGTGATTTTTAAAAAATATCAGCAAAATTGATTTTTCACTTATTTTTGGTGATTTTTAGAAAAATACCAACAAAATTGATTTTTCCTTTATTTTTTAAAAAATCAATTAAAAATCAAGCGAAGGTCAGAAACAGACCAGTACTTCTTCACGTGGCATCGTGTACCCGGTCGCGGATGCGTGTGACACTGACCTTGCAAGAAATCGGTGAAAATTCGGAAGCCACCAAGAGAAGTCAAAACCCGTGTGCTATAGCCTTGGGTTTTGGGCAAAAATAGTATATTTTGGGAGACTAGGGTATTTCTCCAAGCGTAACTCGGTCTGTCTCGTCGAGCCCTATTTGGATTCGTGAAGAGCCGTCTGAAGTAGTGGGGCATAGTTCCAGGAAGGTTCTTGTATTTTTTGGTGATTTTTTTAAAAAAATACCAACAAAATTGATTTTTCCTTTATTTTTTGAATAAAATCATGTAAAAATCAAACGATGGTTCGAAACAGACCCGTGCTTCTTCCTGTGGTATCGTGTATCCAGTACGGACGCATGTGGCACGACCTTGCAAGAAATTAGATGAAAATTCGGAAGCCACCAAAGAGAAGTCCAAAACCCGTGTGCTATAGCCTTGGGTTTTGGGCAAAAATAGTATATTTTTGGGAGACTAGGGTATTTCTCCAAGCGTAACTCGGAATATCTCTGTTGAGAACTATTTAGACTCGATAAGCGGCGTTTGAAGTAGTGGGGCCACAGTTCGGGAAGGTTCTAGTATTTTTTGGTGATTTTTTTAAAAAAATACCAACAAAATTGATTTTTCCTTTATTTTTTGAAGAAAATCATGTAAAAATCAAACGAAGGTTCGAAGCAGACCCGTGCTTCTTCCTGTGGCATCGAGTACCCAGTGACGGACAGCGTGTGGCACGGCTTTGCAAGAAATTGTGTGAAAATTTGGAAGCCACCAAAGAGAATTCCAATACCCGTGTGCTATAGCCTTGGGTTTTGGGAAAAAATGGTATATTTTTGGAAGACTAGGGTATTTCTCCAAACGTAACCCGGTCTGTCTCTGTCAGAGCCCTATTTGGATTCGTGAAGAGCCGTCTGAAGTAGTGGGGCACGAGTTCAGGAAGGTTCTACTATTTTTGGTGATTTTTAAAAAAATATCAGCAAAATTGATTTTCACTTATTTTTTCGTGATTTTTGTAAAAAATACCAACAAAATTGATTTTCCCCTTTTTTGAAAAAATCAAGTAAAAATCAAACGAAGGTTCGAAAGAGACCCGTGCTTCTTCATGTGGTATCGTGTTCCCGGAGACGGACAGCGTATGCACGGCCTTGCAAGAAATTGGGTGAAAATTTGGAAGTCACCAAAAGAAGACCAAAGCAGCGTGTGCTACTGACCTTGGGTTTTGGTAGAAAATGGGATATTTTTGGGAAAACTATGTTATTTCTCCAACAAAATTGATTTTACCAATCACGGATGTCCGAAACAGACTCGTGCTTCTTCACGTGGCATCGTGTACCCAGATGCGGATGCGTGTGACACGACCTTGCAAGAAATCGGTGAAAATTCGGAAGCCACCAAGAGAAGTCCAAAACCCGTGTGCTATAGCCTTGGGTTTTGGGCAAAATATGGTATATTTTGGGAGACTAGGGTATTTCTCCAAAGCGTAACCGGAATATCTCTGTCAGAGAACTATTTAGATTCAGTAAGCGGCGTCCGAAGTAGTGGGGCACGAGTTCGGGAAGGTTCTAGTATTTTTGGTGATTTTTTAAAAAATACCAACAAAATTGATTTTTCCTTTATTTTTGAAGAAAATCATGTAAAAATCAAGCGAAGGTTCGAAACAGACCCGTGCTTCTTCCTGTGGCATCATGTTCCCGAGTCTGAGACGCGTGTAGCATCGCCTTGCAAGAAATTGGGTGAAAATTTGGAAGCCACCAAGAGAAGACCAAAACCAGTGTGCTATAGCCTTGGGTTTTGGGCCGAAAATGGGATATTTTTGGGAAAACTATGGTATTTCTCCAAATGTAACCTAGTTCGAATCTTTCGAGCCCTATTTGAATTCGTGATGGCAGATACGAAGTAGTGGGGCACAGTTCTAGGAAGGTTCTACTATTTTTGGTGATTTTTAAAAAAATACCGACAAAATTGATTTTTCTTTTTTTGGAAGAAAATCAAGTAAAAATCAAGCGAAGGTTCGAAAGCAGACCCGTGCTTCTTCACGTGGCATCGTGTACCCAGTATGGACGTGTGTGGTACGGCCTTGCAAGTAATTGGGTGAAAATTCGGAAGCTACCAAAGAGAAGTCGAAAACCCGTGTGCTATAGCCTTGGGTTTTGAGCCAAAAATGGGATATTTTTGGGAAAACTAGGGTATTTCTCCAAACGTAACCTGGTTCGTCTCTGTCAGAGCACTATTTAAATTCGTGAAGACCCGTCTGAAGTAGTGGCGCCACGAGTTCAGGGAAGGTTCTACTATTTTTGAGTGATTTTTTAAAAAATACCAACAAAAATCGAGACAAAGGTCACGAAACAAACCCGTGCTTCTTCACTGTGGCATCGTGTATCCGAGTACGGATGCGTGTGGCACTGACCTTGCAAGAAATTAGATGAAAATTCGGAAGCCACCAAGAGAAGACCAAAACCCGTGTGCTATAACCTTGGGTTTTCGGCCAAAAATGGGATATTTTTGGAAAAACTAGGGTATTTATCCAAACGTAACCCGGTTTGTCTCTGTCAGAGCCCTATTTGGATTCGTGAACGGACGTCCGAAGTGGCGGGGCCGCAGTTCGAGGAGGTTCTACAATTTTTGTGATTTTTTAAAAAATTCAACAAAATTGATTTTCCTTTTTTTGAAAAAATCAAGTAAAAATCAAGCGAAGGTTCAGAAGAGACCCGTGCTTCTTCATGTGGCATCGTGCTCCCGATGACGGATGCGTGTGGCACGACCTTGCAAGAAATTGGGTGAAAATTTGGAAGCCACCTAAGAAAAGACCAAAACCGTGTGCTATAGCCTTGGGTTTTGGGCAAAATAGGATATTTTAGGAAAACTACGGTACTTCTCCAAAAGTAGCCAGATTTTTCTCTGTCAAAGCCCTATTTGGATTCGTGAAGTGCCGTCTGATGTAGTGGGGCACGAGTTCGGGATGGTTCTTCTATTTTTGGTGATTTTTTAAAAAATACCGACAAAAGTGATTTTTCCTTATTTTTGAAAAAATCAAGTAAAAATCAAGCGAAGGTTCGAAAGAGACCAGTGCTTCTTCACGTGGCATCGTGTACCCAGATGCGGATGCGTGTGACACGACCTTGCAAGAAATCAGGTGAAAATTCGGAAGCCACCAAGAGAAGTCAAAACCAGTGTGCTATAGCCTTGGGTTTTGGGCAAAAATGGTATATTTTGAGAGACTAGGGTATTTCTCCAAAGCGTAACCTGGTCTGTCTCTGTCGAGCCCTATTTGGATTCGTGAAGAGCCGATGCGAAGTAGTGGGGCATAGTTCCGGGAAGGTTCTACTATTTTTTGGTGATTGTTTAAAAAAATATCAGCAAAATTGATTTTTCACTTATTTTTGGTGATTTTTAGAAAAATACCAACAAAATTGATTTTTCCTTTATTTTTTTAAAAAATCAATTAAAAATCAAGCGAAGGTCCGAAAGCAGACCCGTACTTCTTCACAGTGGCATCGTGTATCCAGATGACGGACGCATGTGGCACTACCTTGCAAGAAATTAGATGAAAATTCGGAAGCGACCAAAGAGAAGTCCAAAACCCGTGTACTATATCCTTGGGTTTTGAGCAAAAAATGGTATATCTTTGGGAGACTAGGGTATTTCTCCAAACGTAACCCGGTCTGTCTCTGTCAGAGCCCTATTTGGATTCGTGAGGAGCCGTCTGAAGTTGTGGTGCACAGTTCTAGGAAGGTTCTACTATTTTTTGGTGATTTTTTAAAAAAATACCAAAAAATTGATTTTTCACTTATTTTTTGGTGATTTTTTAGAAAAAATACCAACAAAATTGATTTTTCCCTTATTTTTTGAAAAAAAATCAACTAAAAATCAAACGAAGGTTTAAAAGAGACCCGTGCTTCTTCATGTGGCATCGTTTTCCCAGTACGGACGCGTGTGGCACGGCCTTGCAAGAAATTGGGTGAAACTTTGGAAGCCACCAAAGAGAAGACCAAAACCCGTGTGCTATAGCCTTGGGTTTTGGGCCGAAAATGGGATATTTTTGGGAAAACTATGGTATTTCTCCAAATGTAACCTAGTTCGAATCTTTCGAGCCCTATTTGAATTCGTGATGAGCCGTCTCGAAGTAGTGGGGCACAGTTCGAGGAAGGTTCTACCATTTTTTGGTGATTTTTTAAAAAAAATACAAGCAAAATTGATTTTTCCTTTTTTTTGGAAGAAAATCAAGTAAAAATCAAACGAAGGTTCGAAACAGACCCGTGCTTCTTCCTGTGGCATCGTGTATCCAGATGCGGACGGCGTGTGGCACGGCGTTGCAAGAAATTAGATGAAAATTCGGAAGCCACCAAAGAGAAGACCAAAACCCAGTGTGCTATAACCTTGGGTTTTCGGCCAAAAATGGGATATTTTTGGGAAAACTAGGGTATTTATCCAAAGCGTAACCCGGTTTGTCTCTGTCGAGCCCTATTTGGATTACGTGAGCGGCCGTGCGAAGTGGCGGGGCCGCAGTTCGAGGAGGTTCTACTATTTTTGTGATTTAAAAAAAAATTCAACAAAATTGATTTTCCCTTTTTTTGAAAAAATCAAGTAAAATTCAAACGAAGGTTCGAAAGAGACCAGTGCTCCTTCATGTGGCATCGTGTTCCCGATGACGGACGCGTGTGGCACGGCCTTGCAAGAAATTGGGTAAAAATTTGGAAGCCACCAAAGAGAAGACCAAAACCCGTGTGCTATAGCCTTGGGTTTTAGGCCGAAAATGGGATATTTTTAGGAAATCTAGGGTACTTCTCTAAACGTATCCCGATTTGTCTCTGTCAGAGCCCTATTTGGATTCGTGAAGTGCCGTCTGATGTAGTGGGGCACAGTTCCAGGATGGTTCTACTATTTTTTGGTGATTTTATAAAAAAAATACCAGGAAAAGTGATTTTTCATTTTTTTTTTTAAAAAATCAAGTAAAAATCAAACGAAGGTCCGAAACAGACCCGTGCTTCTTCCTGTGGCATCATGTATCCAGTACGGACGCGTGTGGCATGGCCTTGCAAGAAATTAGGTGAAAATTCGGAAGCCACCAAAGAGAAGTCCAAAACCCATGTGCTATAGCCTTGGGTTTTGGGCAAAAAATGGTTTATTTTTGGGAGACTAGGGTATTTCTCCAAACCTAACCCGGTCTGTCTCTGTCAGAGCCCTATTTGGATTTGTGAAGAGCCGTCTAAAGTAGTGGGGGACAGTTCCAGGAAGGTTCTAATATTTTTTTGAGATTTTTTAGAAAAAAATACCAACAAAATTGATTTTTCCCTTATTTTTTGAAAAAAAATCAAGTAAAAAATAAACGAAGGTCCGAAACAGACCCGTGCTTCTTCCTGTGGCATCGTGTACCCAGTACGGATGCGTGTGACACGGCCTTGCAAGAAATCAGGTGAAAATTCGGAAGCCACCAAAGAGAAGTCCAAAACCCGTGTGCTATAGCCTTGGGTTTTGGGCAAAAATAGTATATTTTTGGCGGACTAGGGTATTTCTCCAAAGCGTAACCTGGAATATCTCTGTCGGAGAACTATTTAGATTCAGTGAAGCGACGTCTGAAGTAGTGGGGCACAGTTCCAGGAAGGTTCTAGTATTTTTTGGTGATTTTTTTAAAAAAATACCAATAAAATTGATTTTTCCTTTATTTTTTGAAGAAAATCATGTAAAAATCAAACGAAGGTTCGAAACAGACCTGTGCTTCTTCCTGTGGCATCGTGTTCCCAGTACGGACGCGTGTGACACGGCCTTGCAAGAAATTGGGTGAAAATTCGGAAGCCACCAAAGAGAAGTCGAAAACCCGTGTGCTATAGCCTTGGGTTTTGAGCCAAAATGGGATATTTTGGGAAAACTAGGGTATTTCTCCAAGCGTAACTTCGGTTCGTCTCTGTCGGAGCACTATTTTAATTCAGTGAAGACCCGTCTGCAAGTAGTGGGGCACGCAGTTCCGGGAAGGTTCTACTATTTTTGGGTGATTTTTGAAAAAAATACCAACAAAATTGATTTTCCCTTTTTAAAAAAAATCAAGTAAAAATCAAACAAAGGTCCGACACAAACCCGTGCTTCTTCACGTGGCATCGTGTATCCAGATGCGGACGGCGTGTGGCACGACCTTGCAAGAAATTAGATGAAAATTCGGAAGCCACCAAAGAGAAGTCCAAAACCGGTGTGCGACCTTGGGATTTGGGCAAAAATGGTATATTTTTGGGAGACTAGGGTATTTCTCCAAAGCGTAACTCGGTCTGTCTGCTGTCGAGCCCTATTTGGATTCGTGAAGAGACGTCCGAAGTAGTGGGGCAGAGTTCCGGGAAGGTTCTAGTATTTTTGGTGATTTTTGAAAAAATACTAACAAAATTGATTTTTCCTTTATTTTTGAAGAAAATCAAGTAAAAATCAAGCGAAGGTTCGAAAGAGACCAGTGCTTCTTCTCGTGGCATCGTGTACCCAGTCACGGATGCGTGTGACACGACCTTGCAAGAAATCAGGTGAAAATTGGAAGCCACCAAGAGAAGTCCAAAACCCGTGTGCTATAGCCTTGGGTTTTGGGCAAAAATAGTATATTTTTGAGAGACTAGGGTATTTCTCCAAAGCGTAACCCGGTCTGTCTCTGTCAGAGCCCTATTTGGATTCGTGAAGAGCCGTCTGAAGTAGTGGGGCATAGTTCCAGGAAGGTTCTACTATTTTTTGGTGATTGTTTAAAAAAATATCAGCAAAATTGATTTTTCACTTATTTTTTGGTGATTTTTTAGAAAAAATACCAACAAAATTGATTTTTCCTTTATTTTTTTTAAAAAAATCAATTAAAAATCAAACGAAGGTCCGAAACAGACCCGTACTTCTTCCTGTGGCATCGTGTATCCGATGACGGACGCATGTGGCACTACCTTGCAAGAAATTAGATGAAAATTCGAAGCGACCAAGAGAAGTCCAAAACCGTGTACTATATCCTTGGGTTTTGAGCAAAAATGGTATATCTTTGGGAGACTAGGGTATTTCTCCAAGCGTAACCCGGTGCATCTCTGTCAGAGCCCTATTTGGATTCGTGAGGAGCCGTCTGAAGTTGTGGTGCACAGTTCTAGGAAGGTTCTACTATTTTTTGGTGATTTTTTAAAAAAATACCAAAAAATTGATTTTTCACTTATTTTTTGGTGATTTTTTAGAAAAAATACCAACAAAATTGATTTTTCCCTTATTTTTGGAAAAAAAATCAACTAAAAATCAAGCGAAGGTTTAAAAGAGACCCGTGCTTCTTCATGTGGCATCGTTTTCCCGAGTACGGACGCGTGTGCACGGCCTTGCAAGAAATTGGGTGAAACTTTGGAAGCCACCAAGAGAAGACCAAAACCCGTGTGCTATAGCCTTGGGTTTTGGGCCGAAAATGGGATATTTTTGGGAAAACTATGGTATTTCTCCAAATGTAACCTAGTTCGAATCTTTCAGAGCCCTATTTGAATTCGTGATGAGCCGTCTGAAGTAGTGGGGCACAGTTCCAGGAAGGTTCTACCATTTTTTGGTGATTTTTTAAAAAAAATACAAGCAAAATTGATTTTTCCTTTTTTTTGGAAGAAAATCAAGTAAAAATCAAACGAAGGTTCGAAACAGACCCGTGCTTCTTCCTGTGGCATCGTGTATCCAGTACGGACGCGTGTGGCACGGCGTTGCAAGAAATTAGATGAAAATTCGGAAGCCACCAAAGAGAAGACCAAAACCAGTGTGCTATAACCTTGGGTTTTCGGCCAAAAATGGGATATTTTTGGGAAAACTAGGGTATTTATCCAAACGTAACCCGGTTTGTCTCTGTCAGAGCCCTATTTGGATTCGTGAACGGCCGTCTGAAGTGGCGGGGCACAGTTCCAGGGAGGTTCTACTATTTTTGTGATTTAAAAAAAAATTCAACAAAATTGATTTTCCCTTTTTTTTTGAAAAAAATCAAGTAAAATTCAAACGAAGGTTCGAAAGAGACCCGTGCTCCTTCATGTGGCATCGTGTTCCCAGTACGGACGCGTGTGGCACGGCCTTGCAAGAAATTGGGTAAAAATTTGGAAGCCACTAAGAGAAGACCAAAACCCGTGTGCTATAGCCTTGGGTTTTGGTGAAAATAGGATATTTTAGGAAATCTAGGGTACTTCTCTAAGCGTATCCCGATTTGTCTCTGTCGAGCCCTATTTGGATTCGTGAAGTGCCAGTCCGATGTAGTGGGGCACAGTTCGGGATGGTTCTACTATTTTTGGTGATTTTATAAAAAATACCGGGAAAAGTGATTTTTCATTTTTTTTTTGAAAAAATCAAGTAAAAATCAAGCGAAGGTCCGAAAGCAGACCAGTGCTTCTTCCTGTGGCATCATGTATCCAGATGACGGACGCGTGTGGCATGGCCTTGCAAGAAATTAGGTGAAAATTCGGAAGCCACCAAGAGAAGTCCAAAACCCATGTGCTATAGCCTTGGGTTTTGGGCAAAAATGGTTTATTTTTGGGAGACTAGGGTATTTCTCCAAACCTAACCTGGTCTGTCTCTGTCGAGCCCTATTTGGATTTGTGAAGAGCAGTCTAAAGTAGTGGGAGACAGTTCGGGAAGGTTCTAATATTTTTTGAGATTTTTTAGAAAAAATACCAACAAAATTGATTTTTCCCTTATTTTTGGAAAAAAAATCAAGTAAAAATAAGCGAAGGTCCAAAACAGGACCAGTGCTTCTTCCCGTGGCATCGTGTACCCGATGACGGATGCGTGTGACACGGCCTTGCAAGAAATCAGGTGAAAATTCGGAAGCCACCAAAGAGAAGTCCAAAACCCGTGTGCTATAGCCTTGGGTTTTGGGCAAAAAATGGTATATTTTTGGCAGACTAGGGTATTTCTCCAAACGTAACCCGGAATATCTCTGTCAGAGAACTATTTAGATTCGTAAAGCGACGTCTGAAGTAGTGGGGCACAGTTCCAGGAAGGTTCTAGTATTTTTTGGTGATTTTTTTAAAAAAATACCAATAAAATTGATTTTTCCTTTATTTTTTGAAGAAAATCATGTAAAAATCAAACGAAGGTTCGAAACAGACCTGTGCTTCTTCCTGTGGCATCGTGTTCCCAGTACGGACGCGTGTGGCACGGCCTTGCAAGAAATTGGGTGAAAATTCGGAAGCCACCAAAGAGAAGTCGAAAACCCGTGTGCTATAGCCTTGGGTTTTGAGCCAAAAATGGGATATTTTTGGGAAAACTAGGGTATTTCTCCAAACGTAACCTGGTTCGTCTCTGTCAGAGCACTATTTTAATTCGTGAAGACCCGTCTGAAGTAGTGGGGCACAGTTCCAGGAAGGTTCTACTATTTTTGGGTGATTTTTGAAAAAAAATACCAACAAAATTGATTTTCCCTTTTTTAAAAAAAAATCAAGTAAAAATCAAACAAAGGTCCGACACAAACCCGTGCTTCTTCCTGTGGCATCGTGTATCCAGTACGGACGCGTGTGGCACGGCCTTGCAAGAAATTAGATGAAAATTCGGAAGCCACCAAAGAGAAGTCCAAAACCCGTGTGCAGCCTTGGGATTTGGGCAAAAAATGGTATATTTTTGGGAGACTAGGGTATTTCTCCAAACGTAACCCGGTCTGTCTCTGTCAGAGCCCTATTTGGATTCGTGAAGAGACGTCTGAAGTAGTGGGGCAGAGTTCCAGGAATGTTCTAGTATTTTTTGGTGATTTTTTTAAAAAAATACCAACAAAATTGATTTTTCCCTTATATTTTGAAGAAAATCATGTAAAAATCAAACGAAGGTTCGAAAGAGACCCGTGCTTCTTCATGTGGCATCATGTTCCCAGTACGGATGCGTGTGGCATGGCCTTGCAAGAAATTGGGTGAAAATTTGGAAGCCACCTAAGAAAAGACCAAAACCCGTGTGCTATAGCCTTGGGTTTTGGGCAGAAAATGGGATATTTTTAGGAAAACTAGGGTACTTCTCCAAACGTAGCCCGATTTGTCTCTGTCAGAGCCCTATTTGGATTCGTGAAGTGCGGTCTGATGTAGTGGGGCACAGTTCCAGGATGGTTCTTCTATTTTTTGGTGATTTTTTTAAAAAAAATACCAGCAAAAGTGATTTTTCCCTTATTTTTTGAAAAAAAATCAAGTAAAAATCAAACGAAGGTCCGAAACAGACCCGTGCTTCTTCCTGTGGCATCGTGTATCCAGTACGGACGCATGTGGCACGACCTTGCAAGAAATTAGATGAAAATTCGGAAGCCACCAAAGAGAAGTCCAAAACCCTTGTGCTATAGCCTTGGGTTTTGGGCAAAAAATGGTATATTTTTGGGAGACTAGGGTATTTCTCCAAGCGTAACCCGGTCAGTCTCTGTCAGAGCCCTATTTGGATTCATGAAGAGCCGTCTGAAGTAGTGGGGCATAGTTCCAGGAAGGTTCTACTATTTTTTGGTGATTTTTTAAAAAAATATCAGCAAAATTGATTTTTCACTTATTTTTTGGTGATTTTTTAGAAAAAATACCAACAAAATTGATTTTTCCTTTATTTTTTTTAAAAAAATTAATTAAAAATCAAACGAAGGTCCGAAACAGACCCGTACTTCTTCCTGTGGCATCGTGTACCCAGTACGGATGCGTGTGACACGGCCTTGCAAGAAATCAGGTGAAAATTCGGAAGCCACCAAAGAGAAGTCCAAAACCCGTGTGCTATAGCCTTGGGTTTTGGGCAAAAATAGTATATTTTTGAGAGACTAGGGTATTTCTCCAAGCGTAACCTGGTGCATCTCTGTCGAGCCCTATTTGGATTCGTGAAGAGCCGTCGCAAGTAGTGGGGCATAGTTCCGGGAAGGTTCTACTATTTTTGGTGATTGTTTAAAAAATATCAGCAAAATTGATTTTTCACTTATTTTTGGTGATTTTTAGAAAAATACCAACAAAATTGATTTTTCCTTTATTTTTTAAAAAATCAATTAAAAATCAAGCGAAGGTCGAAACAGACCCGTACTTCTTCACTGTGGCATCGTGTACCCGGTCGCGGATGCGTGTGACACTGACCTTGCAAGAAATCGGTGAAAATTCGGAAGCCACCAAGAGAAGTCAAAACCCGTGTGCTATAGCCTTGGGTTTTGGGCAAAAATAGTATATTTTGGGAGACTAGGGTATTTCTCCAAAGCGTAACTCGGTCTGTCTCTGTCGAGCCCTATTTGGATTCGTGAAGAGCCGTCTGAAGTAGTGGGGCATAGTTCCAGGAAGGTTCTTGTATTTTTTGGTGATTTTTTTAAAAAAATACCAACAAAATTGATTTTTCCTTTATTTTTGAATAAAATCGTGTAAAAATCAAGCGATGGTTCGAAACAGACCCGTGCTTCTTCACCGTGGTATCGTGTATCCAGTACGGACGCATGTGGCACGACCTTGCAAGAAATTAGATGAAAATTTGGAAGCCACCAAAGAAAAGTCCAAAACCCGTGTGCTATAGCCTTGGGTTTTGGGCAAAAAATGGTATATTTTTGGGAGACTAGGGTATTTCTCCAAACGTAACCCGGAATATCTCTGTTAGAGAACTATTTAGACTCGTAAAGCGACGTTTGAAGTAGTGGGGCACAGTTCCAGGAAGGTTCTAGTATTTTTTGGTGATTTTTTTAAAAAAATACCAACAAAATTGATTTTTCCTTTATTTTTTGAAGAAAATCATGTAAAAATCAAACGAAGGTTCGAAACAGACCCGTGCTTCTTCCTGTGGCATCGAGTACCCAGATGACGGACGCGTGTGGCACGGCTTTGCAAGAAATTGTGTGAAAATTTGGAAGCCACCAAGAGAATTCCAAAACCCGTGTGCTATAGCACTGGGTTTTGGGAAAAAATAGTATATTTTTGGAAGACTAGGGTATTTCTCCAAGCGTAACTCGGTCTGCATCTCTGTCGAGCCCTATTTGGATTCGTGAAGAGCCAGTCGCAAGTAGTGGGGCACAGTTCCAGGAAGGTTCTACTATTTTTTGGTGATTTTTTAAAAAAAATATCAGCAAAATTGATTTTTCACTTATTTTTTCGTGATTTTTGTAAAAAAATACCAACAAAATTGATTTTCCCCTTTTTTTAAAAAAAATCAAGTAAAAATCAAACGAAGGTTCGAAAGAGACCCGTGCTTCTTCATGTGGTATCGTGTTCCCAGGACAGACGCGTATGGCACGGCCTTCCAAGAAATTGGGTGAAAATTTGGAAGTCACCAAAAAGAAGACCAAAACGCGTGTGCTACTGACCTTGGGTTTTAGGTAGAAAATGGGATATTTTTGGGAAAACTATGTTATTTCTCCGAACTTAACCCGGTTAGAATCTGTCGAGCCCTATTTGAATTCGTGAAGAGCCGTCTAAAGTGGTGGGGCACGAGTTCAAGAATGTTCTACTATTTTTTGGTGATTGTTTAAAAAATATCAGCAAAATTGATTTTCACTTATTTTTGGTGATTTTTAGAAAAATACCAACAAAATTGATTTTTCCTTTATTTTTTAAAAAATCAATTAAAAATCAAGCGAAGGTCCGAAACAGACCAGTACTTCTTCACCGTGGCATCGTGTACCCGGTCGCGGATCGTGTGACACGACCTTGCAAGAAATCGGTGAAAATTCGGAAGCCACCAAAGAGAAGTCCAAAACCCGTGTGCTATAGCCTTGGGTTTTGGGCAAAAATAGTATATTTTGGGAGACTAGGGTATTTCTCCAAAGCGTAACTCGGTCTGTCTCTGTCGAGCCCTATTTGGATTCGTGAAGAGTCGACTGAAGTAGTGGGGCATAGTTCCAGGAAGGTTCTTGTATTTTTTGGTGATTTTTTTAAAAAAATACCAACAAAATTGATTTTTCCTTTATTTTTTGAATAAAATCGTGTAAAAATCAAACGATGGTTCGAAACAGACCCGTGCTTCTTCCTGTGGTATCGTGTATCCAGTACGGACGCATGTGGCACGACCTTGCAAGAAATTAGATGAAAATTTGGAAGCCACCAAAGAAAAGTCCAAAACCGTGTGCTATAGCCTTGGGTTTTGGGCAAAAATAGTATATTTTTGGGAGACTAGGGTATTTCTCCAAGCGTAACTCGGAATATCTCCGTTAGAGAACTATTTAGACTCGTAAAGCGACGTTTGAAGTAGTGGGGCACAGTTCCAGGAAGGTTCTAGTATTTTTTGGTGATTTTTTTAAAAAAATACCAACAAAATTGATTTTTCCTTTATTTTTTGAAGAAAATCATGTAAAAATCAAACGAAGGTTCGAAACAGACCCGTGCTTCTTCCTGTGGCATCGAGTACCCAGTACGGACGCGTGTGGCACGGCTTTGCAAGAAATTGTGTGAAAATTTGGAAGCCACCAAAGAGAATTCCAAAACCCGTGTGCTATAGCCTGGGGTTTTGGGAAAAAAATGGTATATTTTTGGAAGACTAGGGTATTTCTCCAAACGTAACCCGGTCTGTCTCTGTCAGAGCCCTATTTGGATTCGTGAAGAGCCGTCTGAAGTAGTGGGGCACAGTTCTAGGAAGGTTCTACTATTTTTTGGTGATTTTTTAAAAAAAATATCAGCAAAATTGATTTTTCACTTATTTTTTCGTGATTTTTGTAAAAAAATACCAACAAAATTGATTTTCCCCTTTTTTTGAAAAAAATCAAGTAAAAATCAAACGAAGGTTCGAAAGAGACCCGTGCTTCTTCATGTGGTATCGTGTTCCCAGGACAGACGCGTATGGCACGGCCTTCCAAGAAATTGGGTGAAAATTTGGAAGTCACCAAAAAGAAGACCAAAGCAGCGTGTGCTACTGACCTTGGGTTTTGAGTAGAAAATGGGATATTTTTGGGAAAACTATGTTATTTCTCGAACTTAACCCGGTTAGAATCTGTCGAGCCCTATTTGAATTCGTGAAGAGCCGTCTAAAGTGGTGGGGCACAGTTCAAGAATGTTCTACTATTTTTGGTGATTTTTAAAAATATCAGCAAAATTGATTTTTCACTTATTTTTGGAGATTTTTAGAAAAATACCAACAAAATTGATTTTTCCCTTATTTTTTAAAAAAATCAAGTAAAAATCAAGCGAAGGTCCAAACAGACCCATGCTTCTTCACTGTGGCATCGTGTACCCGGTGCGGATGCGTGTGACACGGCCTTGCAAGAAATCAGGTAAAAATTCGGAAGCCACCAAAGAGAAGTCCAAAACCCGTGTGCTATAGCCTTGGGTTTTGGGCAAAAAATGGTATATTTTTGGGAGACTAGGGTATTTCTCCAAACGTAACCCGCTTTGTCTCTGTCAGAGCACTATTTGGATTCGTGAAGCGACGTCTGAAGTAGTGGGGCACAGTTCCAGGAAGGTTCTTGTATTTTTTGGTGATTTTTTTAAAAAAATACCAACAAAATTGATTTTTCCTTTATTTTTTGAATAAAATCAAGTAAAAATCAAACGAAGGTTCGAAACAGACCCGTGCTTCTTCCTGTGGCATCGTGTACCCAGTACGGACGTGTGTGGCACGGCCTTGCAAGAAATTGGTTGAAAATTTTGAAGACACCAAAGAGAAGTCCAAAACCCGTGTGCTATAGCCTTGGGTTTTGCGCCAAAAATGGAATATTTTTAGGAAAACAAGGGTATTTCTCCAAACGTAACCCAGTTTGTCTCTGTCAGAGCCCTATTTGGATTCATGAAGGGCCGTCTGAAGTAGTGGGGCCGCAGTTCGAGGAAGGTTCTACTATTTTTGGTGATTTTTTAAAAAATACCGAGCAAAATTGATTTTTCCCTTATTTTTTGAAAAAAATCAAGTAAAAATCAAACGAGGGTCCGAAACAGACCCGCCTTGGGTTTTGGGCAAAAAATGGTATATTTTTGGGAGACTAGGGTATTTCTCCAAACGTAACTCGGTCTGTCTCTGTTAGAGCCCTATTTAGATTCAGTGAGCGGCGTACAAGTAGTGGGGCATAGTTCAGGGAAGGTTTTACTATTTTTGGTGATTTTTATAAAAAATACCGACAAAATTGATTTTTCCTTATTTTTTAAAAAAATCTAGTAAAAATCAAGCGAAAGTCCGAAACAGACCGTGCTTCTTCACGTGGCATCGTGTACCCGATGAAGAAGCGTGTGGAATGGCCTTGCAAGAAATTGGGTGAAAATTCGGAAGCCAACAAAGAGAAGTCAAAAACACATGTGCTATAGCCTTGGGTTTTGGGCCAAAAATGGGATATTTTGGGAAAACTAGGGTATTTCTCCAAATGTAACCCGGTTTATGCGTGTCGAGCCCTATTTAGATTCAGTGAACGGCCATCCGAAGTGGTGGGGCACGAGTTCGAGAATGTTCTACTATTTTTGGTGATTTTTTAAAAATACCAACAAAATTGATTTTCCCTTTTTTTGAAAAAATAAAGTAAAAATCAAGCGAAGGTTCGAAAGAGACCCGTGCTTCTTCACTGTGGCATCCTGTACCCAGTACAAACGTGTGTGGCACGGCCTTGCAAGAACTTATGTGAAAATTCGGAAGCCACCAATGAGAAGTCTAAAACCTGTGTGCTATAGCCTTGGGTTTTGGGCAAAAAATGGTATATTTTTGGGAGACTAGGGTATTTCTCCAAGCGTAACTCGATGCATCTCTGTCGAGCCCTATTTGGATTCAGTGAAAAGCAGATCTGAAGTAGTGGGGCCGCAGTTCACGAGGATTCTACTATGTTTTGATGATTTTTTTAAATAAATACCAACAAAATTGATTTTTCCCTTATTTTTTCAAAAAAATCAAGTTAAA
This sequence comes from Murraya koenigii, assembly GCA_025617385.1. Taxonomy (NCBI): domain Eukaryota; kingdom Viridiplantae; phylum Streptophyta; class Magnoliopsida; order Sapindales; family Rutaceae; genus Murraya; species Murraya koenigii. The sequence continues at coordinate 37,201,024 of CM046813.1, forward strand.
ATCAAACGAAGGTCCGAAACAGACCCGTGCTTCTTCCTGTAGCATCGTGTGCCCGATGACGGACGGCGTGTGGCACGGCCTTGCAAGAAATTCGGTAAAAATTCTGAAGCCACCAAAGAGAAGACCAAAACCTGTGTGCTATAGCCTTGGGTTTTGGGCCAAAAATGGGATATTTTTAGGAAAACTACGGTATTTATCCAAACGTAACCTGGTTTGTCTCTATCGAGCCCTATTTGGATTACGTGAGCAGCCGTCTGCGAAGTGGTGGGGCACTGAGTTCGGGAAGGTTCTACTATTTTTGGTGATTTTTTAAAAAATACCAACAAAATTGATTTTCCCTTTTTTTGAAAAAATCAAGTAAAAATCAAACGAAGGTTCGAATGAGACCCGTGCTTCTTCATGTGGCATCATGTTCCCAGTACGGATGCGTGTGGCACGGCCTTGCAAGAGATTGGGTGAAAATTTGGAAGCCACCAAAGAGAAGACCAAAACCCGTGTGCCATATCCTTGGGTTTTGGGCCGAAAATGGGATATTTTTGGGAAAACTATGTTATTTCTCCGAACTTAACCCGGTTAGAATCTGTCAGAGCCCTATTTGAATTCGTGAAGAGCCGTCTGAAGGTTCTAGTATTTTTTGGTGATTTTTTAAAAAAAATACCAACAAAATTGATTTTTCCCTTATTTTTTAAAGAAAATCATGTAAAAATCAAACGAAGGTTCGAAACAGACCCGTGCTTCTTCCTGTGGCATCGTGTACCCAGTACGGACGCGTGTGCCATGGCCTTGCAAGAAATTGGTTGAAAATTTTGAAGCCACCAAAGAGAAGTCCAAAACCCGTGTGCTATAGCTTTGGGTTTTGCGCCAAAAATGGAATATTTTTAGGAAAACAAGGGTATTTCTCCAAAGCGTAACCTGGTTTGTCTCTGTCGAGCCCTATTTGGATTCATGAAGAGTCAGTGCGAAGTAGTGGGCCACGAGTTCGGGAAGGTTCAACTATTTTTGGTGAGTTTTGTAAAAAATACCAACAAAATTGATTTTCCCTTTTTGTGAAAAAATCAAGAAAAATCAAGCGAAGGTTCGATAGAGACCCGTGCTTCTTCATGTGGTATCGTATTCCAGATCTGAGACAGCGTATGGCACGGCCTTGCAAGAAATTGGGTGAAAATTTGGAAGCCACCAAGAGAAGACCAAAACCGGTGTGCTATAGCATTGGATTTTGGGCAAAAAATGGTATTTCTCCAAGCGTAACTCGGTGTCATCTCTGTCGAGCCCTATTTAGATTCAGTGAAGCGACGTCTCGAACTAGTGGGGCACTGCAGTTCGGGAAGGTTCTAGTATTTTTGGTGATTTTTTAAAAAATACCAATAAAATTGATTTTTCCTTATTTTTGAAAAAATCATGTAAAAATCAAGCGAAAGTTCGAAACAGACACTGTGCTTCTTCACGTGGCATCGTTTACCCGATGACGGATGCATGTGACACGACCTTGCAAGAAATTGGTTGAAAATTTTGAAGCCACGAAGAGAAGTCAAAACCCGTGTGCTATAGCCTTTGGTTTTGAGCCAAAAATGGGATATTTTAGGAAAACTAGGGTATTTCTCCAAAGCGTAACCCGGTTTGTCTCTGTCGAGCCCTATTTAGATTACGTGAACAGTCGATACGAAGTTGTGGGGCACTGAGTTCGGGAAGGTTCTACTATTTTTGGTGATTTTTTAAAAAATGCAAAATTGATTTTTCCCTTATTTTTGAAAAAATCAAGTAAAAATCATACTGAAGGTTCGAAAGCAGACACGTGCTTCTTCACTGTGGCATCGTTTACCCGATCACGGATGCATGTGACATGACCTTGCAAGAAATTGGTTGAAAATTTTGAAGCCACCAAAGAGAAGTCCAAAACCCGTGTGCTATAGCCTTTGGTTTTGGGCCAAAAATGGGATATTTTTAGGAAAACTAGGGTATTTCTCCAAACGTAACCCAGTTTGTCTCTGTCAGAGCCCTATTTAGATTAAGTGAACGGCCAGTGCGAAGTTGTGGGGCACATTTCGAGAAAGGTTCTACTATTTTTGGTGATTTTTAAAAATAATACCGACAAAATTGATTTTTCCCTTATTTTTTGAAAAAATCAAGTAAAAATCAAGCGATGGTCCAAAACAGACCCGTGGTTCTTCCTGTGGCATCATGTACCCAGTACGGATGCGTGTGGTACGGCATTGAAAGAAATTCAGAGAAAATTTGGAAGCCACCAAAGAGAAGTCCAAAACCGTGTGCTATAACCTTGGGTTTTGGGCCAAAAATAGGATATTTTGAGGAAAACTAGGGTATTTCTCCAAAGCGTAACCCGGTTTGTCTCTGTAAAAGCTCTATTGAGATTCGTGAAAGGCCGTCCGAAGTGGTGGGGCCGCAGTTCGGGAAGGTTCTACTATTTTTGGTAATTTTTTAAAAAATACCGACAAAATTGATTTTCCCTTATTTTTGGAAAAAATCAAGTAAAAATCAAGCGATGGTCCGAAAGCAGGACCGTGCTTCTTCACCGTGGCATCGTGCACCCATAGCGGACGCGTGTGACACGGCCTTGCAAGAAATCGGTGAAAATTCGGAAGCCACCAAGAGAAGTCAAAACCCGTGTGCTATACCCTTGGGTTTTGGGAAAAAATGGTATATTTTTGGGAGACTAGGGTATTTCTCCAAAGCGTAACTCGGTGCATCTCTGTCGAGCCCTATTTGGATTCAGTGAAGAGCCGATGCGAAGTAATGGGGCCGCAGTTCGGGAAGGTTCTACTATTTTTAGTGATTTTTTAAAAAATACCGACAAAATTGATTTTTCCCTTATTTTTGAAGAAAATCAAGTAAAAATCAAGCGATGGTTCGAAACGGACCAGTGCTTCTTCTTGTGGCATCGTGTACCCGGTCGAGATACGTGTGGCACGACCTTGCAAAAATTGGTTGAAAATTTCGAAGCCACCAAAGAGAGTACAAAACCGGTGTGCTTATAGCCTTTGGTTTTGGGCCAAAATGGGATATTATTAGGAAAACTAGGGTATTTCTCCAAAGCGTAACCCGGTTTCTCTCTGTCAGAGCCCTATTTAGATTCGTGAGCGGCCGTCCGAAGTGGTGGGGCCTGCAGTTCGGGAAGGTTCTACTATTTTTGGTGATTTTTAAAAAATACCAGCAAAATTGATTTTTCCCTTATTTTTGAAAAAATCAAGTAAAAATCAAACGAAGGTTCGAAAGAGACCCGTGCTTCTTCATGTGGCATCGTGTTCCCAGATGCGGACGAGTGTGGCACGGCCTTGCAAGAAATCAGGTGAAAATTTGGAAGCCACCAAGAGAAGTCCAAAACCCGTGTGCTATAGCCTTGGGTTTTGGGAAAAATAGTATATTTTGGAAAAACTATGGTGTTTCTCCAAACTTAACCCGGTTCGAATCTGTGAGAGCCCTATTTGAATTCGTGAAGAGCCGTCTGAAGTGGTGGGGCCGCAGTTCAGGGAAGGTTCTACTATTTTTGGTGATTTTTCAAAAAAATACCGAGAAAATTGATTTTTCCCTTATTTTTTGAAAAAATCAAGTAAAAATCAAGTAAAAATCAAGCGATGGTCAAAACAGACCCGTGGTTCTTCACGTGGCAGCATGTACCCGAGTACGGATGTGTGTGGCACAACCTTGCAAAAATTCAAAGAAAATTTGGAAGCCACGAAGAGAAGTCCAAAACCAGTGTGCTATAACCTTGGGTTTTGGGCCAAAAATGAGATATTTTAGGAAAACTAGGGTATTTATCCAAGCGTAACTCGGTTTGTCTCTGTCGAGTCCTATTTGGATTCGTGAGCTGCCTTTTGAAGTGGTGGGGCACAGTTCGGGAAGGTTCTACTATTTTTGGTGATTTTTTAAAAAAACCAAAAAATTGATTTTCCCTTATTTTTGAAAAAATCAAGTAAAAATCAAGCGATGGTCAAAACAGACCCGTGCTTCTTCACGTGGCATCGTGTACCTATTACGGATGTGTGTGACACGGCCTTGCAAGAAATCGGTGAAAATTCGGAAGCCACCAAAGAGAAGTCAAAACCCGTGTGCTATAGCCTTGGGTTTGGGAAAAAATAGTATATTTTTGGGTGACTAGGGTATTTCTCCAAAGCGTAACCTGGTCTATCTCTGTCGAGCCCTATTTGGATTCGTGAAGAGCCATGCGAAGTAGTGGGGCTGCAGTTCCGGGAAGGTTCTACTATTTTTGGTATTTTTAAAAAAATACCAGCAAAATTGATTTTTCCATTATTTTTAAAGAAAATCAAGTAAAAATCAAGCGAGGGTC
>CM046813.1:37212268-37307268 GCA_025617385.1 Murraya koenigii
CCTCTAATGATGGAGATTTTTCTCCGAGGACCGCTGGATCTTGTTTCGGACTCTAGACCCATGTATGAGGTTTGTTCCTTTATCCGCGTAGATTGATCCCTCCGTGGTGTCTTTCTTCCTCCGGCGCTTATCATGGGTTACCCGGCCACTTGATGATGCCCTCTCCACCCGGGCTTCTACATGGTTTCGAGATGTCTTTGCAATGGAGCTGTGGAGACTGCTAGACACCTTTTTCTTGAATGCCCTCACGCCGCATGTGTTTGGCTTCACTTTCATCGCCACTCTGCTTAGCAGATCCCCGCTTTATCTCCCCTTATGCTTTACTTCTTCATCGAGACGCTGTGTTCTTCCCGAAGAAGATATCTCGGTCCTCCTTCCTTGCTTCATCTTATGGCAAGTTTGAAGGTCCGAAATGTCGCTCGATCTGATGCTTCTGCTCGTGCGTGTAGTGTTATTTTTCGTGTGATTTCCGACTTGAAGTCAGGGGCCGCTTCGGCTTCAAGGCGTCCCACCGTAGGGGTCATGCGACGCTGGCTCGCAGATGGTTTACTTGATCATTCGCTCACCCTCATAGGCCTGCTCGTCTGATTTCTGGCTGAGACCTCCGAGGGGCGTGGTCAAACCGAGTGTGGATTTGATGCTCTCGCAGAACCCCGGATGTCCGTCACTGGAGGGATTTTCGTGGATCACTGTGGACTGGCCCTCGCCGCCGGATGTTTCTCGACACCATCCCATCCTATTCGCAGAGTCGACTGCAGCTTACGAGGGTCTTAAAATGGTCACCGACCTTGGTTATTCTTGTCCTGAGCTAGAATCTGATTCCGCTACTAGCAGCTTGCTTGATCACCTCTCAAAGATCCCGGCATGGGAGTTCACTTACATTCTAGCTAGTGATTAGAGCCCTCTCGCGACACGCGACTCGATCGTCATTCGCCATGTTTCTCCGTGAGGCCACCACAATGCCGACTTCATGGCCAACCGGGCTTGCTTCACACCGGACTCAAGCAATGGCTCCATTACCATAGTGCCCTTCCCCATGGTTTGCATGGTATTCTTCTACTGACGCTGCAGGAGACTCCTTACATTAGGAGATGACCTTCGCTTCATGCACTTTCCTCGAGACAAGACTTTTATCTTCTTATTTTGTTCTCAGACTGCTCATTTATTTTCGAGGTTTTGGTATTTGTCCCTCCAAAGGTACTTCTCTTACTTTTATATACGTGATGTGTAGGGTCCTGGCTTAACCCCCACCACACCGGTGGCTTCAAAAAAAAACCCTAAACCCTAAACCCTAAACCCTAAACCCTAAACCCTAAACCCTAAACCCTAAACCAAGAGATAGGAGAGTCCTTCTTCTAAGAAGAACCAAAAGAGTGCTCTGAAACCCCTAGGCATAGCAGTAACCCCGAAGTAATCATGAACAGTGCCAACAAGTCAAGAGAAATCACATCCCAACATGCCCGATAGAACCCATCGCAGTAACCCATCGTGACCCGGAGCGCCGCTCGCATCAATAGAAAACCACCGCCAGAACTCCTCCATATCTGCTCCCTACATAAATCCACATCGCCCTCAACCGTGACTGTAGGCGGATAAAATCAAAACCGAGGCCTCGAACCGGCTAGACCTCCCGCTAAGAGACCTCGAAAGTAATCCACCGCAGACTCACCATAGCAGAGAGGCTCGATGATCCATGCAGACGAGGCGCCCCAGATCCGATGGACATGAAAGAACCGCCGCTTCTTCCGAATCATAGCATGGAAGAACCGGTATTGGCATCCCTTCCCTAACCCAACGTACACTCGATCGCCGCCAGAAAAATCTCCTCACACAAGAACGCATGCCGCAGCTGGCTCGAGCCTCGTAAAAGCCACACGATCATCACCGAACCGGATAAATCATACTGGGCCTCTCCGAGCAACCTCCTCCTCACCTCTCTAACCTCACAAATACATTACTAAAACCCGCTTATTCCAACCTTTTAAGCATAGCTTAATCCGACAAGCTTCACTGAAAAGCCCTCATCCCGTAGTGATAACAGAGCACCCCAAGACCGCCTCGACGACATCAAGAAACTCGTGATGCTTAAGCCAAGCATGTAAAACCGAACTCGGACTGGACGTCCACCAACCGATCTAGCACACGATACAAGTAGTGAGAGTGATCCGAACCAAGGCGATTCGGATGAGAAACTCGAAATGTAGGAAAGAAACCCACCATTGGGCATTGCACACAACCCTATCCAACCGCCTCCATGTGCGCCCATTGGTCCATGTGAAAGGACTCCCTGTAAAACCCACATCATCCAGGCCACAATCCAGTAAAGCAACGTTAAAATCATCAATAGCCTCCTGAGGCTGGGCATGCCCCCCCGAAATCTCAGAGAGAGACTGCACAACGTTAAAATCCCCCCCCACCATCCAAGGGCCATCACAACTATCAGCAAAAGAAACAAGGCCATCCCACAAATCCTCTCTCACAGTCTTAGCACAACTGGCATATACATATGAAACATATACAGGATCAGGAAAGAAGGAGTGACTAACCCGGCAGTGAATCACCTGGCCCATATCCTGCAGAACCTCCACCGAAAAAGGCGCCGACCAGAACACCCATATTTTCCCAGAGTGGGAAGAAAACCCATGCTCCATCGCAATGCGGATACGAGTGCTTCCAACTCTATCAACGTAAAGAAAAGGCTCCAAAACACACACCAAAGCCAATCTATACAACCGAATCAACTTCCGCAAACGGCGGACCTCGGGGGCCTTACATATCCCCCGAATATTCCAAATAATGGAATTAATCATCGAGTGGGATCAACTCCTACCCTCCGCCGAGACTTACGAGTCTTACGACCAGAACTCACCGTGAAACCCCGAGAAGAACCGGCAACCCTCCGATCGGCCAATCCACTAATCACCGCATCCGTAGGTGGCGGAGTGTGAACATCCTCCTGATCGACCAAAATCTCCCATCATCCATAGCCCCGAATCCTCCGGCACACTCAACGTCCGAAGCGAGAGATACCGTGGCAACCCTCCCTACCATCTCGAGCCGTTCTCGAATTCGAATCGTGAGTATTGAAACTCACGTGCATGGTATCGATGTCATCCCTACGAGCCGCCTCCGCCCAACACATCGCTCGCCTCGCTCAATGCCATCCACATGGCCCTCGATCGATCGAGGGACATCCTCCATAACAGTCGACCCAATGACTGACTATCCCCACCGGAAGCAAAGAACCCTAACATCAACATGCTCCGAGGGGAGCATCGTGAATGACAACATACTCGAACCGGATGCAACTCGTGGTCGCACATCACCGGAACCATCGGTTTTTTGCCCTTATCCGGGCAATGCGCAACCCACTATCCTTCACGTGAGGAGGCTTACGAAGACTTGGTTTGAGACATAACAACCCTCAAGCAGCATGACCCAAGTGCTTACAAGTAGTACAATAAGCGTGAACCTCTCAAAAACAACATCCCGCCGAAACCGTAATCTCCTCACCATCCAAATGCGCTGCAACAAAGGTCACGAGACATCAGTACTCAACCAAAGACCCTAGCAATGGATGGTCTATTCATCGAAGCCGCTATGTGATCAACACGCAGAGGAGTACCAATAGCCCCAGCAATAGAGAATAAAGCAGATTTTGAATGAATAAAATGAACAGGTAAGTAAGGGAGACTTACCCAAACAGGCACAATGGGGGATTCCGCAGAACATCGAAACTCCGTGCTCCATTTGAAAACACGCATGCCACGACCATTAACGTACCATGTCTGGCGAACCCAAATCCTGGAATAATCCTCCTCCATGGTTAATTTGATCAGCACATGCCGATTATCAAGCAACGAGATCTGTGAACTCCCCTTGAGATCGAGAGAAACAAAGAATTTCCGAATAGCATCCATCGATGGCCTGCCGAAGGAGAACTTCCCCACCAATGCAAGCTTGAATGGCTCAGCCATAACCTGAATTTCTTCCTTAGAAAATAAAACAGCAGGCTCACCACGATGTAGAGTTACCGGCTTAACCGGAAGCAGAGGACTGGACTTGCCGCCATAAGATCTCAGAAAGATTTTTGGGCCGGATGCCGTGACGGATCGAGGATAGAGGCATATGTGGTTTTGGGTTTTTGGGCTTGTGTATTTTGGGCTTGAGTAGAAGAATTGGGCTTATTGGGGGGAGGTATATGTGCTGGAATTTTGGAATGGGCTTGTGTAAAAATGGATCGGAATTTGGTCGAGGGATACGGGTCGGAAGTTGACTTTGGGCTTGGTCAAAATAAGTGAGTTTAGTTGTTCGAGGGTTATGGGTCGGAATTTGATATCGGGCTTGGGGATTAGGGTTAGTGGTTAGTGTTTGTTGGATGTGTTAAGTGAGTTTGGGTGTTGAAGGGGTGGCGGCCGGTTCCATGCCGCTACCGTGAGGGCTTGATTTGCGGCACCGCTGATCTGGATCTGAGGGAGGTGGTCGACGGGAGATTCACTGCAGCGTACCGGAAGTTGGCTAGCTCCACTCGCGGCGGTTGGAGGAAGATGGGTGAGTGACTACTGGTTGTTACAAGCCGCGGCTATGGGGCTTGGGTCGACGCAGACCTGAGGTTGGAACGGAGGTTGGAGACCGTCGTGGGTTGCTCTGCAGCTGTCGGAAGTTGTCTCGCACCACTCGCGGTGGTTGGAGAAAATGGGTGCGGACGGGCCGAGAGTCGTGGTGGGTATGCCGTGAGTCAGGGTGGTGGTGAGGGTCATGGAGGGCCGCTTATGGTGAGTGGATCGCCTGACGGGAGTGGTTGATTTGCCATGGCGTACCGACGTGGTGGTCACTGGACGCGGTGTGGGGCTTATGGGCTCGTGGAGTGAGGAGAAATTTCCGTGACCGTGAGGGAGCTTGGGGTCGGGAGGCATCGGTAAGTTATGGTGGTGGTGGTCGTGATCGGATGGTGCTCGAGATGGCCATCTTTGCTGCCAGCAGCACTGGTTTTTTTGGGACGACTACCGTGAGTCGGGTTTTTGGTGGTCGTTGTTTTCCTTGACCGTGAGGGTGCAGAGTGGAAGGACTTTGGGCAAGTTGCAGATGGTGGTGCCCACGCTTGATGGTGCCGGAGGGGCCGCTGATGCAGCCGACCGCCATGGCTTGTTCGGGAGAGGGGTTGACCATGTGGAGGTGACTGGCTCAGGTGGGATGGAGTCGTGGTCTGATGGTGGTGTGATGGAAACCACAACTGGATGGATTGGATGGTTGGCTCGGTCGCTTGGCTGCCTGGCGTGAGGAGGAGGAGCCGCGGTGGATCCGGTGGTGGTGCCGACCGGTGGAGCCGGCTGGTGAGTGCTCTCCCGACTCCGATGAGGCCATGGCCGAGAGCTAAGATTCAATCAAAAACGTAAAAGTTGAGAGAATTTTGCTAGAGAGAGAAAGTTGAGAGAGGTTGGGTTTTTGGTTTTCGGTTTGGTTTAGGGTTTAGGGTTTCAGCTGATTTTCGACCAATCAGCTTTGTGTAACGTGAGCAATAAGGTTTTAACTAAATTGCTCGCTATGCTGACCGACACCGTGGTTGCCTCGTATTATTTCTCCATCGCAGAGTGGTTTTGTGCCCGGTAGGAGCATTCATGATAATGTGTCATTGGTACAGTGAGCTTGTGCATGATCTTAGTCGTCGCATCCGAGGGCGTAACGTGGTTCCAAGTTGGATATGGCTAAGGCTTATGATCGGATGTCATGGTCCTTTGTTCTCCGGGATGTCGAGGTGCTTTGCTTCTCGTGAGCAATGGATTTCTTTAGTCTCGGAGGGCTATTTATGGACCTTGGTTTTCCGTGTCTCGTTAACGGTGTCACCCACGGATTTTTCTGGCCTCACGGTGGTCTTCGCCAGTGCGATCCACTGCCTCCCAACTTATTCATTATTGTCACCGAGTTTCTATCTAGAGGCTCTGGATCGCTTGTACTCTTCGCACCCTTCCGTGAGATATTGCTCGTCCTGGCCGCCTTCCCATCTCCCATTTGAGTTTTGCGATGATATTGTTCTTTTCGAATGGGAGTAGGGCTAGCCTCACGCCGGCTTACGGGTTTCCTACATCATTACGAGGTCAGCTTCAGGCGCTTGGTTAGCCACGCCAAGAGCAGCTTTTATGTTCTGGGTCTCGATTCCCGCCTCGTAGAGCTATTATTCATACAACCACGGGTTCCAGCAGAATGATCCTCCTTTTCTTATCTTGGCTGCCTTGTTTGTTAGGGCGCCAAGATTGCTCATTTTGATGACCTGCCTTGAGGGTCCGTGAGCGGATTTCCGTCGAGCGAACCTACCGCCTCGCTTGGGGAAGTTAGTGCTTATTCTGAGCATGTCCTCTATGCCTTTGCACTCATTTCATGTCTCATGCGTCCACCGATCGGGGTTATCCAAGCAGCTGGAGCTGGATATTTACACGCCTCCTACGGGGTGATCGTGGTCCCAGCGCAGGATTCATCGGTGCCATTGGCCGGAGGTGTGTTTTCCTGGAGGAGGGCGGCCCGGTATTAGGTCATTTCGGATCCAGTCAAGCTTTTGAGCTTAAGCTTCAGTGGCGATTTCGGAGCAGCTGCTCCTTATGGGCTTCATATACGAAGTCCAAATATCATGCCACTGCTCACTCCCAAGATGGTAGCTGCTACTCCCGCCTCCCTTACTGGAGGCGCTTTGCTCCATCCGAGATGATGCCGAGCCTCATATACGATGGTCGGTGGGTGTCGGTGATTGTAGCTTCCGTATGACCGCCGGATGGGATCACTCCTTTGTACTTCTATAATTCGTGCCGCCTTCCGCACTCGGCTTCCTTTTATCAGGCGTGGCAATCGCTTGGGATAGGGTAAGCTCCTCGGTCGCCTTACCCACGCCGAGAGTCGAGCGATTGTTTTGATTCCGATATCCATCGGGCGTGCTCGATGAGCTTCAAGTGGATTCTACCACCGATGGGGTTTTTCATTCGAGATCACTGGAGATGGCGCGGCGCCTGCACCACCTAGATGGAGTATTTTCTATGATTTGGCAGCACATATTCCTCCTGCTATCCTTTTTCTTTGGCGGTCACGCGAGGCTTCCTAGCCAACCGATGATGCCTCGAGTGGACGCGGCTCAGATGGTTTCTCTGCTTCCGTGGACAGTCACCGAGACTTCCTCAAGACTTATTTCTTGAGTGCCCCGAGTTAGCCAGTTCGGGAGTATTTCTATCGTGGAGTAGGGATCCCATGGATCGCTTCCTATCACCCCATGCGCTACTTCGCCATTGGCGTAGATGTGCCCTTCTAGTTCCTCATCTTCAAGTTATTTTACCTTGCTACATTCCGTGGCATGCGTGGAAGGCTCGAAATGGGTTCAGTTCGATTCTCACTCCTTTCTCGTGGACGCCGGTTATCTTCCGAGTGGTATCGATGTTCGGCTTGTCGGCTCGCTTTGGCTTCAGCCGACCGCCACGGGAGTGCCGGATCCTCACCACTGGATGGGTTACGCGTGATCGATCCCCCGACGGCCTCTTCGAAGTTGTTGCTTGACGCCGACCGCCTCTCGTGCGGCTCGGTCGACCGCTGATGGGTGTTCGAGGGTAATCCTGGTCGTCCACTGCAGGGGTGTTCTTCGAGACCACCGTGGTATGTTTTCGCGTGGTTTGGCTCTTTCTTGGCCATCATCCGACACTTCATGCGGAGCTTCCGCGGTTCGGGAGGGTTTGAGTCAGCGGTTCACCTGGATACTCGCTGTGGAGGTAGAGTCCGATCTCGACCACCGTGGTTTCTGGGTCCTCTCGAACAGCCTGCTCGACGGGATTACGCTTTATCCTCGCGCCGAGTCGACCGAGAGTGTCCACTCATTCAGCCAGTGGTTCAAGCACGTGTATCTGGAGGCGACATCTGCAGCTGACTTCTTAGCCAATTGGGCTTGCACTTCTCGTATCAGCCGTCGATTCCTATCGGCACGTGATTTGCCCATCGGCTTATCTGGGATTCTTCAGCTTGACGCGCAGGAGACTCCTTACATTAGGAGATGACCTTCGATTTTACTCATTACTCTCGAGACTGCATCATTTACTTTCTTATATTATTGTGTACACGTTCATTTATTTCGGAGGTTTTGGTCTTTGTCCCCCTCCAGTGTATTTCACTTAATTTTTATATATGTGACAGGTAGGGGTCCGGCCTAACCCCCCACCACACTGGTGGCTTCAAAAAAAAACCCTAAACCCTAAACCCTAAACCCTAAACCCTAAACCCTAAACCCTAAACCCTAAACCCTAAACCCTAAACCCTAAACCCTAAACCCTCTCAAAATCTCGCTCAAGAATCGCACGAGTCGAATCGGCCGGCTTAAAACGATGTCTGACGAGGAGCATCACTCGAGTCAAAGGTCGATGCCGGAGCCTCCAAGACTTTCCCGCAGCAAGTCGGTACCATCCGTAAGAACGGCCACCTCGCCATCAAAGGTCGCCTCGCAAGGTCGTGGAAGTCTCCACCTCCAAGACCGGAAGCACGGTCATGCTAAGTGCCACTTTGTTGCAATTGATATCTTCAATGGAAAGAAGTCGGAAGATATTGTCCCTCTTCTCACAACCGTGATGTTCCCCATGTCAACCGTGATCGACTATCGCTTGATTGATATTTCCGAGGATGGATTTGTGAGTTTGTCGATCGAAAATGGGAACACCAAGGATGATCCGAGGCTCCCAACCGATGACTCTCTCACGACCCAACTCAAGGATGGTTTTCGCTGAGGGAAGGACTTGGTCGTGATCGTCATGTCTTCAATGGGTGAGGAGCGATCTCGTGCCCTCAAGGATATTGGCTCAAGTCGTAGTTGCAACGATATGTTATTATATGTCGTGGTCCGGTCTCATCTGCTTTTTGGACAAATATTTTGATCGCTCTAGAGTTTGCCTTTAATATTTGTAGCTACTTTATTTTGTGGTGAGAACTGCAAGTCGCCTCGAATATGTAGCTCTTTTCATTGGCAGCTGAAAAATTTATGGTGTTTAATTTCTCAAAAAAAAAAAAAAAAAAACCCTAAACCCTAAACCCTAAACCCTAAACCCAAAACCCTAAACCAAAACCAAAAATAAACCTCTCTCAACTTTCTCCTCTAAGAAAATCCTCTCAACTCCCTTTGGTTGACCGAGAGTTGACCTCCTGCCATGGCCTCACCGGAGGCCTGGGTTACACTCTCACTGCCACGGCAATTCCCATACATCCCTAAGAACAAAAATTCCGCCAAAATTCTGCCAAATGTCCATGCTACAACCTCCACCTTACCTCGCTATTCAATCCTCCTACATGCCCCAACCGCTTGTCGTCATATCCGAAAACTCAAGGCACCTCCTTCAACCCCCACAACCGGAGACACCCTCACCGCACAAGCCTCCAATCTCCTAGCTAGCTCACTGCCAGCCCTCATCCAAACAAGTCACGGCAGCCAGCAGCATCAATGGCTACTTCCCAAGACCATCCGTACACCTGCACCACCAACTGCAACTTATCCGAAGGCCCTCCAGCCCCAAGCATCCTCACGGCCAAGGAAAACACCCCAACACACCACACCCAGCTCACGGCTTTGGCCCCCCAAAAGATCAGCTGCAGTCGCGGCAAAGATGGCCATTTCCGGAACCATCCAGTCACAACCACCACCATCCACAACTTATCTCCGGTCACATGCTCCCCCACAGTCACCGGAAATCCCTCCCCATATCACAAACCCGCAAGCTCAAAACCCACGTCCCGAGTCAACTACATCGGCCGTGGAGGCAAGTCAACCTCCACCATCGACCGTTTCCCTTGCCATTACCAGCCCCTCACAGCCTTCTCAACCACCTCAAGCCACCGCGGATCCCCTCACTTCCGAGATCCACTTCCAAACTTCCAATTCGTCACTTAGCCGTGACTTTCCAGCCGCCGCGAACGGTGATAACCACCATCCAACCACCGCCACAAGCAGCCTCACGCCGGTCGTCAAGCTCCGCTTTCCACCTCCGGCCGCTAATCGAAGCTTCCATACCATGCAGACATGACCCCAATCACCGCCCCTCTTACAACCAACCCTCATAACTTTACAAAATAATACAAACCCTAACCCTAATCCCCAAGCCCAATATCATATTCCAGCCCATAACCCTCAACCAACTAATCTCACTTATTTTGACCAAGCCCAAAGTCAATTTCCAGCCCATATCCCTCAACCAAATTCCAGCCCATTTTTTACACAAGCCCATCCCAAAATTCCAGCACATATACCTCCCTTCAATAAGCCCAATTCTTCTACTCAAGCCCAAAATACACAAGCCCAAAAACCGAAAACCACATATGCCTCTCTCCTCGATCCCGATGCGACATCCCGGCCCCAAAAATCTTTCCTAGACGTCAGAATCGGCAATTCCAGCCCTCCGCTCCTGTTGCTGGCCACCCTACATCGTGGTGAGCTCATTGCTTTATTTTCTAAGGAAGAAATTCAGGTTATGGTCGAGCCATTCAAGCTTGCTTTGTGGGAAGTTCTCCTTCTAGCAGCCATCGATGGATGCCATTCGGAAGTTCTTTGTTTCTCTCGATCTCAAGGGGAGCTCTCAGATTTCGTTGCTTGATAACCGGCATGTGTTGATCAAGTTGACAACGGAAGAGGATTATTCCAGGATTTGGGTTCGCCAGACATGGTACGTTAATGGTCGTGGTATGCGTGTTTTCAAATGGAGCACCGGATTTCGATGCTCGCAGAATCCCCATCAGTGCCTCGCTTCGGTAAGTCTCCTTACTTACCTGCTCATTTTATTCATCTCGAAATCGCTTTATTCTCTATTGTCGGGCTATTGGTACTCCTCACAGTGTTGATCACGCAACCGGCTTCGTGAATAGACCATCCGCTGCTAGGGTTTTGGTCGAGATGATGTTCTCGCGCCTTTGCTGCCGCAGATTTGATTGGTGAGGAGAGTCCGGCTTCGCGGTGATGTTGTTTTCGAGAAGGTTCCCGCCATTGTATCACTTGTAAGCACTGGGGCACGCTCGAGGGCTGTCATGTCTCAAACCCAAGTCTGTAAGTCTCCTCCTTCTGGAGGATAAGGTCCCTGATGAGGGAAAACCCATGGTTCCACTGATGCAGCACCACCTGGTCACGGCCTAGTACCCAAGATGTTGACATTATCGACACTCCCCTAGTGGCATGTTGTCGTTAGTGTTGTCTGCCCCAGCTGGGATAGTCCGTCATCGATTCGGCCTCACTACTTGAGGATGTCCCTCCGATGATGGTTCGGATGCAGCCCAGTCGCTACTCAAGACACTGCGGCTCGAGCCTATCACGTGGATCCTCACCCAACTGATGAGGAGATACTGATTGGGGCACCTGCTCTTATCCAGATCACAGCAGCTCAGTCACGGCAGATGATGGTTCGGATGCGCTCAGTCGCTACTCATTACACTGCCAGATCTCGAGCTAATCACGCGGATCCTCACCCGGCTGACGAGGAGATACAGATCGGGGCACCTGCTCCTCGTCCAGATCAGCAGCTCAGTCAGCGACAGATGCAGCTCAGTCGCTACTCAAGACATGGCGCCTTCGAGCCTATCGCCACGGATCCTCACGTGGTCGATGAGGAGATACAGATCTGGGCACCTGCTCTTGTCCAGATTATGCAATTCAGTCAGCGATGTATGATAGATCGATGCAGCCTCACCGCTACTCAGCTCACTTGAGGCTTTGAGCCTATCGTCATGGATCCTCACCCTGCTGACGAGGAGATTCAGATCGGGTACTGCTCCCGCCTGCAGACCACGACTGCTCAGTCACCGCAGAGTCGATGCAGCTCAGTCGCCGCCAAGACATCTAGCGATTGCCGAGCCTATCGTCATGGATCCTTTTCCACCACAAAGTTTCACAACTGTACTCGCAGGAGAAGTCAGCAGCGCTGGAACGCATTCCTACTGCTCCCTACTTGATGATCATTTCCATGTGTTATCATTAGTAGTCATTTTATTTCCTTTTTCCATTTATCGCCTTGTACTAGCTTTATTTATGCTCTGAGGTTTGGTTCTTGTCCCTCCGTTGTACTCATCTTGCTTTTATATATATGATGTGTAGGGTCCCGCTTAACCCCCACCTCCACGGTGGATTTTAATAAAAAAAAACCCTAAACCCTAAACCCTAAACCCTAAACCCTAAACCCTAAACCCTAAACCCTAAACCCTAAACCCTAAACCCTAAACCCTAAACCAAAACCAAAACCCTAAACCAAACCTCTCTCTAACTTTCTCTCTCTACCCAAACTCTCTCAACTCTCCCCTGTTGACCAAACTTTGACCGCCGGCCATGGCCTCACCGGAGGCTCGGTAGACTTCTTTACCACCGCACGGCTCCAACGCCTTGCTCCAACCCTCCATGACTCGAGATCCAAACATCCGGTCAACTCTCCACACTTCCACCGGATCAAGACACCATGCTTCGGCAAAAGTCATCTCTTACCTCTACCTCCATCATGTTTCCCGAGACCTCCACTTACCCCACATCCACCATGGCCAATCCCTCCACCGTTTCTTTGGCCATGGATGGGGCATCTTGCTCGCTGCCATCAAGCCACCACAACGATTCACAGTTCCAACCAAACCAAATCCCACCAAGCAACATAAACTCACTCACCCAAAATAAACAAACCGTGAGCTTACCGGACTCAAATCGGCGAGCTGGAATCTCCTCCACCTTGGCCGCGGCTTCCATCCAAGCCACACATCCAGAGATGTCTTCCCACTCCACCACTGTAAGTTCTCTCTCTCAACCACTCCAAAACACCCAAACCCGTGAGTCAACCACCCCAACCCCCCTTGCCACGGCAAACGACACCCTTACATTTCCGTCCACCTTACAAGCTCCGTCAAACCTTCAACGGAATCCCAAACCCGTGACTCAACACCAACCTTCAAGCCAACACATCGAGCAGCCGCCGCCTCCTCTTTTTTCCAACAAAAACAAACTCAAAAATAACAAACGTAACCCTAACCCTAGCACCCGAACCCAAGCCCATAACCCAGCCCACTTAAGCCTTAACCTTAATACTCAACCCCCTACCATTCAAACAAACCAACTTAAACAAGCCCAAAACAAAAATACAGCCCCACAAAACAGTGGAACAGCCCCATGCAAACCCGTGACAGCCGTTCCCGACGGCTCCCGTGGCTCCGGCGAGGCTCCAACGGCAATCGGCTTCAACAACGGTCCCCCGTGTCCCACGATTGCATGGCCGGCGTTTTCTGACGTGAATACTACTCCCACCATGCATGGAGAGGATACAAGCATGCATGGCCAACGGCTGCCCATGGCTGAGTCAACTCAGCGTGACTCGAGCCATGCAGCCCCCATGCATGGCCATGCAGCCCCCATGCACGGCTCCCCTCCCCCAACCGAAGCACCGCCGGCGTTTTCTGTCGTGAATCCCGGCCCCACCACACGTGAAGAAGATAGCTGCATGCATGACCGTTTTCACGTCCAAGATCGGGCCGCCGCGTGTGGCCTTCCCACGGCTGCCCATGGTGGCTCTCAGGTGACTGTCACCAACTCCCATCCTGAACAAGCTGCCTGCCATCTCCAAGAAGCCCCCGAAGCAACGGCAAACACGCATGGCCAAGGTACTCAACGGCTGCCCATGGCTGAGTCAACTCAGCGTGACTCGAGCCATGCAGCCCCCATGCATGGCCATGCATGGCAACCCGAGCAGCTTCTGCAACGCTCCCAACCTGAATGCCATCCTTCCCGTGGCCAGAACCTTCCCCATGATCATGCAATTCACGACCCCAAGGCAGCCAACAAACCTTCAAGCTCGGTTCAACAAGCTCGTGGCCAACCATCTTATGCACGGGGCCAACCAACCCAGGCCAAGCAACCCGTGTCTTATGCTTCTATGGTGAATCCAAATTCTATCCTTAACCCCACAGTCCTCCATAGGCTACAAAATCCTTCCTAGATGTCAGAATCGGTAACTCCAGCTCTTTGCTTCCTGGCCGCTTTGGCCACTCTACACCGTAGTGAGCCGCTAGCTCAATTCTCTAAGGAAGAAGTATCAGATTATGGTCGAGCCATTCAAGCTCGCTTTGCGGGAAGTTTTCTTGGCAGGCCATCGATGGATGCTATTCGGAAGTTCTTTGTTTCTCTTGGTCTCAAGGGGAACGCTCAGATTTCGCTACTTGATAACCGGCACGTGTTGATCAAGTTAACAACGGAGGAGGATTATTCCAGGATTTGGGTTCGCCAGACATGGTACGTTAATGGTCGTGGCATGCGTGTTTTCAAACGGAGCACCTGACTTCGATGTTCCGCGGAATCACCCATCAGGCCCTGCTTGGGTAAGTCTCCTTACTTACCCTGCTCATTTTATTCATTCAAAATCGCTTTATTCTCTATTGTCGGGCTATTGGTACCCTCTCACAGGTTGATCACGCAACCGCTTCTGTGAATAGACCATCCGCTGCTAGGGTGCCGGTTGAGATGATGTCTCGCGCCTTTGTTGCCGCCAGATTTGATCTGGTGAGGGAGATTCTGCTCCGCAGTGATGTTGTTTTTGAAAGGGTTCCCGCTATTGTATTACTTGTAAGCACCTGGGTCACGCTGCTGAGGGTTGTTATGTCTCAAACCCAAGTCTTCGTAAGCCTCCTCCGCCGAAGGATAGTGGATTGCGATCGCCTTGATAAGGGCAAAACCAGCTGGTTCCACTGACGTGCAGCCACAGTCGCATCCAGCCTCCCAAGATGTTGTCATTCCTGATGCTCCCCCTCCAGAGCATGTTGATGTTAGGGTTGCTGCTCCCAGTGGGGATAGTCCGTCATTGGGTCGGCCTGTTACAGGAGGATGTCCCCTCGGACGATCAGGGCCATGAGGATGGCATCCAGACAGAGGCAGGCGAGGTGTTGGGCCCGGAGGTGGCCACTAGGGATGATATCGATACCATGCACGTGAGTTTCAACACTCACAGCCCGAGATTCCGTAGAATGGCCTCGATGGTAGGGAGGATTGCCCCTGCATTTCTCGCCTGACATCGAGCGTAGTTCTGAGGATCTCGGGATATGGATGATGGGAGATTCTTGACCCGATCCGGAGGATGTTCACACTCCATTACCTACCGGACGCCGTGATTAGTGGATCAGCCGATCGAGGGCTGCCGCTCTTCCTGGGTTTTACTACTGCTACGGGTCGTAAGACTCGTGAAGTCTCATGCGAGGGTAGGTGCTCGATCCCCACCCCAATGATTAATACCTTTATCCTGAATATTCTGGGATAAGTAAGGTTCCTCGCTGGTCCTACCGATCATGGAAGTTGATCTCGGCTGCATAGATTGGCTCGTGTGTGTTTTGGAGCCTTTTCATCGCTGATAGGCCGGAGAGCACTCGGATCCGCATCATGCGATGGAGCATGGGTTTTCTTCCCACTGGGAAGATTTGGGCTTTCCGGCCTGCGCCTTTTTCAATGGAGGTTCCGCAGGATACGGGTCGGTGGTTCATTGCCGAGTTAGTCACTCTTTCTTTCCCGATCCTCAGATATGTTTCATATGTATATGCCAGCTTGTGCTAAGACCGTGAGAGAGGATTCGTGGATGGCCTTGTTTCTTTTGATCGATACCGTGATGGCCCTTGGATGGTGGGTGGGATTTTAACGCCAGCGCCTCTCTCGAGATTTCTGGGCATGCCCAAACTTCGTGGAGGCTATTGATGATTTTAACGCTGCTTTATTGGATTGTGGCCTCGATGATGTGGGTTTTACAGTGAGTCCTTTCACATGGACCAATGGGCGCATACGGAGACTGCTGGATATGGTTGTGTGCAATGCCCAATGGTCGGTTTCTTTCCTACATTTCGAGTTTCTCATCCGAATCGCGACCGGTTCGGATCACTCTCCCTTACTTTTATCGTGGTGCTAGATCGGCCGGTGGACGTCCGTCTGTGTTCCGGCTTTACATGCTTGGCTTAAGCATCCCGAGTTTCTGATGTCGCCAGCAGCCTTGGGTGCTCCTCGTTATTGCTTCTGGATGAGGGCTTTTCAACAGGTTTGTCGATTGAAGCTATGCTTAAAAGGTCGGAATAAGGTGTTTTTGTAATGTATTTGACGTGGTTAGAGAGGCCGAGGAGGAGGTTGCTCTGAGAGAGGCCCAAGATGATCTATCCGGCTCAACCGATGATCGTGGTGGCTTTTTCTCGAGGCTCGAGCCCGACCGCAAGATGCAAGCATCGCGTGAGGAGATTTTTTACCAGCAGCAATGAGTGTTCGCTGGGTTAGTGGAAGGGATGCCAATACCCGGCTCTTCCATGCTATGATTCTAAGAAGCAACGGTTCTTTCATGTCCATCTGACATGTGACGCCTGCCTCGCGATGGATCATCGAGCCCACCGCTATGGCCGAGTCTCATGGTGGATTACTTTCGTGGTCTCTAACTGGAGGTCCCAGCCGCCTGTGCCTCTGATTTTGATTTTATCCCTTCTCCGGTCACGGCTGAGGACGATGTGGATTTATGTAGGGAGTCCGATATGGAGGAGTTACTGCAGTGGTTTTTTCTATCGATGCGCATAGCGTCCCGGTCCCGATGGGTTCTCGCAGAGGTTCTATCGTGCATGTTGGGATGTGATTTCACCGACTTGTTGGTCACTGCTCATGATTACTTTGGGTTCCGCTATGCCTAGGGGTTTCCGTGAGCACTCTTTCGGTTCTTCTTCCAAGAAGGACTCTCCTGCCTCTGGCTGATTTTCGCCAATCAGCTTGTGTAACGTGAGCAATAAGGTTTTAACTAAATTGCTCGCATGCTGACCGACACCGTGGTTGCCTCGTGATTATTTCTCCATCGCAGAGTGGTTTTGTGCCCGGTAGAGCATTCATGATAATGTGTCACTGGTACGTGAGCTTGTGCATGATCTTAGTCGTCGCACTCGAGGGCGTAACGTGGTTCCAAGTCGATATGGCTAAGGCTTATGATCGGATGTCATGGTCCTTTGTTCTCCGGGATGTCGAGGTGCTTTGGTTTCTCGTGAGCAAGGGATTTCTTTAGTTCTGAGGGCTATTTATGGACCTTGGTTTTCTCGTGCTCGCTAATGGTGTCACCACGGATTTTTTCTGGCCTCATGGTGGTCTTCGCCTGTATGCATCCACTGCCTCCTAGCTTATTCATTATCGTCACCGAGTTTCTATCTAGAGGCCCTGGATCGCTTGTACTCTTCGCGACCCTTCCGTGAGATATTGCTCGTCCTATTGCCTTCCCATCTCCCATTTGAGTTTTGCGATGATATTGTTCTTTTCGAATGGGAGTAGGCTAGCCTCACGCCGCTTATGGGTTTCCTACATCATTACGAGGTCATGCTTCAGGCGCTTGGTTAGCCACGCCAAGAGCAGCCTTTTATGTTCTGGGTCTCGATTCCCGCCTCGTAGAGCTATTATTCATACAACTACGGGTTCCAGCAGTAGGATCCTCCTTTTCTTATCTTGGCTGCCCTGTTTGTTGGGGCGCCAAGATTGCTCATTTTGATGACCCGCTTTGAGGGTCCGTGAGCTGATTTCCGGTCACGAACCTACCGCCTCGCTTGGGGAAGTTAGTGCTTATTCTGGCATGTTCTATCATCTATGCCTTTGCACTCATTTCATGTCTTAAGCGTCCACCGATCGGGGTTATCCAAGCAGCTGGAGCGGATATTTACACGCTCCCATGGGGTGATTGTGGTCCCAGGCGCAGGATTCATCGGTGCCATTGGCCTGAGGTGTGTTTTCCTGGAGGAGGGCGGCCCGGTATTAGGTCATTTCGGATCTAGCCAAGCTTTCGAGCTTAAGCTTTGGTGGCGATTTCGGAGCAACTGCTCCTTACGGGCTTCATATATGAAGTCCAAATATTGCGCCCACCTGCTCACCCCAAGCATGGTAGCTGCTACTCCCGCCTCCTTTATGGAGGCTGCTTTGCTCCATCCGAGATGATGCCGAGCCTCATATACGATGGTTGGTGGGTGCCGGTGATTGTAGCTTCCGGTATGACCGCTGGATGGGATCACCCTTTGTACTTCTATAATTCCGTGCCGCTCTTCCAGACTGGCTTCCTTTATCAGCGTGGCAATCGCTTGGGATAGGGTAAGCTCCTCGGCCGCCTTACCCACGCCGAGAGTTGAGCAGATTGTTTTGATTCCGATATTCATCGGCGTGCCTCGATGAGCTTCAAGTGGATTCTACCACCGATGGGGTTTTTCATTCGAGATCACTGGAGATGGCGCGTGCGCCATGCCACTTAGATGGAGTATTTTCTATGATTTGGCAAGCCATATTCCCTCCTGCTATCCTTTTTCTTTGGCGGTTGCCGCGAGGCTTCCTAGCCACCGATGATGCCTTGAGTGGACGCCGCTCAGATGGTTTCTGGCTTCCGTGGACATGTCACCGAGACTTCTCAAGACTTATTTCTTGAGTGCCCCTAGTTAGCCAGTGTCTGGGAGTATTTCTATCGTGGAGTAGGGATCCCATGGATCGCTTTTCATCACCCCATGCGCTACTTCGCCATCAGCGTAGATGTGCCCTTCTAGTTCCTCATCTTCGAGTTATTTTACCTTGCTACATTCCGTGGCATGCGTGGAAGGCTCGAAATGGGTTCAGTTCGATTCTCACCCTTTCTCGTGGACGCGGTTATTTTCCGAGTGGTATCGATGTTCGGCTTGTCGGCTCGCTTTTGGCTTCAGCCTGCTCGCCACGGGAGGCCGGATTCTCACCATGCGATGGGTTACGCGTGATCGATCCCCCGACGGCCTATTCGAAGTTAGTTGTTTGACGCCGACCGCCTCCGGTGCGGCCGGTCGACCGCTGATGGGTGTTCGAGGGTAATCCCGGTCTGTCCACCGCAGGGGTGTTCTTCGAGACCATCGTGGTATGTTTTGGCTGGGTTTGATCTTTTCTTGGCCATCATCCGATACTTTATGCGGAGCTTCCGAGCAGACGGGAGGGTTTGAGTCAATGGTTCACTGGGATACTCGCTGTGGAGGTAGAGTCCGATCTCGGCCACCGTGGTTTCCTCGGGTCCTCTCGAACAGCCTGCTCGACGGGATTATGCCTTATCCTTGCGCCCGAAGTTAGACTGCAAGAGTGTCCTCTCATTCAGCCGTGGTTCGACACGCGTATCGGGAGGCGACATCCGCAACCGACTTCTTAGCCAATTGGGCTTGCACTTCTCAGATCGCCGTCGATTCCTTTCTAAGACGTGACCCGCCCATCGGCTTATCTCGGATTCTTCACCTGACGCACGTGAGACTCCTTACATTGTGAGATGACCTTCGCTTCATTCATTGCTCTCGAGACTCGCATTATTTATTTTCTTATATTATTCTCAGACATCGCTCATTTATTTCTGAGGTTTTGGTCTTTGTCCCCTCCAAAGGTATTTCACTTACTTTTTATATATGTGATGTGTGGGGTCCGGCTTAACCCCCACCACACCGGTGGCTTAAAAAAAAACCCTAAACCCTAAACCCTAAACCCTAAACCCTAAACCCTAAACCCTAAACCCTAAACCCTAAACCCTAAACCCGAGGTGGAGTTTTAAAAGGCCATTCATTTTCAAAAGGCCTTATCTTCGCCTCTCTGCTTTCTCCTCGTCGCCGCTTTCCCAAATCCTCTCTCCATAACACAAACGACATGTCGTCCTCCACCATAGTAGGAGTGTCATCCACTCCATATCTAGAAGTGTCTAGTAAAGAACAATACCACTAAGCAACGACGTCGTCTGCAAGCTATGGTCTTTGCCTTTAACCGACAAGTCCCACTTCAATGCGTTAATAGCAACGTCGCTCAGAGTAAAGCCGTTGGGTTTCAAGAACGGCTTTGGTAGTGGGTTCGGGTTCAAACAGAGCCTTAAGTTTGTTCCTTCCGCAATAGCTACTCCCAATTCGGTCCTCGTGAAGAAGCCTTCAAAGGACTCGCTGAATTCTCTAAGAATTTCGGTTCTCTTGACTGGCAGCTGACGGCGACGTAAGATTACGAGTCCGATGAAGACGAACTCGCCCTTTCTAAGTTCGGGTTTGCTCGGCCGTCTTGTTGAATCCCTCGAGAAACGTGGCATTACTCACCTCTTCCCTATTCGGAGGGTCGCTTTCGAGCCGACTTTACAAGGTAGAGACTTGATAGCTCGTGCTAAACTGGACCTGGAAGACATTAGCTTTTGGTATTCCAATACTCAAACGCCTTATCGAGGAATCTGAACAAGCAATATCTCTCAGCGTGGTCGCCTTCCTAAAGTTTTGGTGCTTGCACCTACTCGCGAGTTGGCAAGACAAGTGGAGAAGGAGATTAAAGAGATCGCACCTTATTTGAACACTCGCTTGTGTTTATGGGGGTTTCAGATAATACATGCAGTAATGCTCTTTCTCGTGGGGTTGATGTTGTCGTTGGAACACCGGGTCGAATTATTGACCTCATTAAGAATAGTTCGCTTAAGTTGGGGAAATTGAATATTTGGTCCTTGATGAAGTCGATCGGATGCTTGCGCTTGGATTTGAGGAGGATGTTGAACTTATTTTAGAAAACCTTCCACCCAAGCTGACAGAGCATGCTTTTCTCTCGCAACTATGCCTACTGGGTCAAAAAGTCGCCTAGAAAATATTTGGACAATCCTCCGAATATTGATTTGGTTGGTGACCAAGACGAAAAGCTTGCGTAGGGATCAAACTTTATGCTATATCAACCATCGCAACCTCAAAGCGAACCATTCTTAGTGATCTTATAACGTCTATGCAAAGGGTGGGAAGACCATTGTCTTTACACGCACAAAACGAGATGTCGATGAAGTGTCACCGGCATTAACAAGTATTATAGCTTCAAGCACTCGCATGGAGATATTTCTCAACACCAAAGGAGAGAACACTAAATGGCTTTAGGCAAGGAAAATTCATCGTTCTTGTTGCCATCGATGTTGCAAAGACGCTGGCTTGATATCCCCAATGTTTGATGTGGGTGTAAGTTTGAGTTTGTTAGTCCCTACTGTAGAAGATGTTTTGGAATCATCTCGCTGAGCAAGTAGTTGCCACTCTAAATGGAGTTCATCCCGAGTCTCAGAGTTTTTCACCCCAACCGCCTAAAAATTGATTGAAGAGCAAGGAACGGGTGCTCTTGCTGCCGTGACTAGCACAACTGAGCTGGATTCTCACTGCCTCCTTCATCCTGCTCTCTTATCAACCATGAGCGAGGCTACTCCTTGGTGTCGAAGTTCGGATTGCATACCGGATTTGATGAATTCTTTAGTCTTCCGATAAAATATTAAACATATAATTCTTTGAATGTCATATTCGATCTCTTTTGGGATGGGTGACATTGCAGCTTGACTCCGCAATTCGACTTTTTCTAGAGGATTTATGTCCGCTAGATCCGTCATGGGGTTTCTTTCTCGATGTTTATCCTACAACTGCCGATGAAATTGGAAAAATAAACATAATTGCGGATGATAGGGTTCGAGGAGTCGCTTTTGATCTTCCTGAGGAGATTGCAAAGGAGTTGCTAAATAAACAAATACCTCCCGGAAACACCATTTCCAAGATCACTAAGTTGCCCGCCTTGCAAGATGATGGGCCCTCAGCGATAACTATGGCGGGTTCTCCGGCAGGGATCGCATTTCCGGAGGAGTTTCTCGCTTTCTAGGGAGGGGTTCTAGGGACCGATGAGGTTTTAGATCATCCCGCAGTTAGGGCGATGATGATGAGGATGGATTTGGATTTAGATCATCCCGTGGTGGTCGCAGCTTTAGATCCGAAAATAACCGAGGGTCTAGGTTTTCAACAAGCAGTGATGATGATTGGTTGATTGGTGGTAATAGATCTAGCAGATCATTGTCCCGGAAAGCGTAGCTTTGGAGGTGCCCGCTTAATCGTGGGAGGTCCGGACACGAGCATCCGAATGTCCTAACCGAAATGACTTCTAAACCTGTAATTTTGAGGTGTCTGTTTCAACCTTGAGCGATCCGGGAGGCAGGAGCGGATCATCGATACCATGACAAACAAGAATCAGTCATGCGTGCTTTCTTTTACATCGAGTTCTTTTAATGACCACAAACAGATCGGGATCTGCTGCCGTCTGGGCAAACTTCTATGCATTATTTTGTTACAACCATAGTACATGCATTAGGTCCAGATATTAGTGGTCATCACAGAATCCATTTATTTGTATCATTATGCCTGCTCCAATGACATTTTTGTAGTTTCTTTGGTCTTTCAATTGTTTGCTAACACTATATTATCCTTCTTATCTAAGTTTCCTTCCAACACCGACGCCATCATAACATGACTCAACGAATCGAATATCCTTCCATTATGGGCAAAAAAAAAAAAACCCTAAACCCTAAACCCTAAACCCTAAACCCTAAACCCTAAACCCTCTTCTCCCAAATTCTCTCCAATCCTTTTCACATGACTCAGACTTCCCCACGCTGCTACCACTAAGCTCACGCGCCAAGAATGGCCACTCCACCGACACTTCCAATCTCAAACCCTCGGATCAACACCACCACCACCACCACAACTCAATCCTAAGCACCGATCGCCACGCCCGCCTCCGAGCTGCTCCTCTCACGCCTCCTCTTCGATCCAGCATGGCTTCTCTCGGCGGCCCTGGTCCGAACTCGTTGATCGAACCGCCATGTCCCGACCGGACTCCTTAGCCGAGCTGCATTCTCGGATCCGAAAGAACCTCGCCTACTTCAAGGTCAATTACGTAACTTTACTCGGCCTCGTGACTCGCCTCTCTCTCCTCTCCCATCCTTTCTCTCTCGCCGTCTCCGCTCCGCCTCCCAGGCGCTTGGATCTTCCTCTACCTCTTCCGCCCTTCCGATCAACCCGTGGTCCTCTTCGGCCAGACGCTTTCCGATCGCGAAACGCTCGGCGCTCTTGTCGCTTTGACTATCGTTGTCGTGTTCTTGACCGGTCGGATCGTTGTTGATCTCGGCGCTGATGGCCTGAGCTGCGATCGTGTGCGCATGGTGCGCTTAGGGTTCCCGAGGATCTGCTTTTGGATGAGCAAGAACCTATCAATTCGGATTCCTGTCTTTCCTCAGTGGGCCGCATCCGCCGCCTCTGCTGCTACACGTGTTCGAAATGACTCACGGATCGTCAATGATCGAGCGTATGATTAATTCATGATTCTTTCTAGAGAAAGGAATTGATTTATAGTTTTTGCTTCTTACTCTTAAATGTAACATTTCGGATCTTTATGTTTGATTTGTATGATTTCAATTTTGTTACATGCTAGATGTTCAATATTTTTAGTGTAATCTGGAATTCAATGTGGATCGCTCATTTTGTGGATCTTTCTGCAGGATCTTTAGCTAGGACTGCTCATATTTTTATCAAAAAAAAAAAAAAAAAAAACCCTAAACCCTAAACCCTAAACCCTAAACCAAGAGCCTCGTAGCGATTTCAAAATTGAATCTTGTCTCTTTGTCTCTCTCGTCGTAGGCGAGCGTAAGAAGAAAAGAAGAGGTTGAAGTAAGTAAAGAGAAAATTGAGGATCCCGAAATTAAGAAAATGGACCCGGAGACGTAGTTTCTTGCATCCAAAAAGGAGACCGGAACGAGTGGGAACTCTTCAAGGAAAACGTTAGGCTCTTGAAGAGAGGCCGCAACGCTCGCTCTCTTAAACGACGCCTTGCATCCCACAACAGCTTTTCACCTCAAGAAATCTCTTCGATAATCGAAGGAGGCCGATCGATGCGATCGACAAGTATGAAGGAGATGATCCGCTTCACCCATGGCTAGAGTGTATCAAATGGGTTCAAGAGGCATTTCCAACTGGTGGAGACAGTACTGGATTGGTTGTGATATATGAACAATGTGTCCGCAAATTTTGGCATTCACAAAGACTATAAGGATGATCTGCGCTACCTCAATGTCCGGTTGAATATGCTGAAAATTGTATTGATGCACAAGTTATCTTCGGCTTCCTCGATGCAAATGATATTGGAAGACACATTCACGATACTACATAGCATATGCTTTGCACATGGAATCCAAATCTAAGATGAAAGTCGCAAATGACTTATTCAGTCTTGGGATATCTAGGAATGCTCAACCAATGTAAAAGTTGAAGGATGCCTACAAGAAATTTCTTGTGCGCTCAATGAGAAAACACAAGTTATCGATGAAAATCACTTACACCGCCGAAGCTTTGGAACCGTCTCCGGCGTGGAGGAAAATCAAGGCGAGCCATGCAGAGGAAGAAGTTGAAGCCGGATGGGAATCACAGTGGCTTCATTTAGTGTTTACAAAGATGCAAATGTTGATATCATGTCAAAGACAGAATGTAATTCTCGGCTCACTCTTGGAGCTCAGTCGAGAGAAATAAAGAAAATAATGCAAAACCCGCTAAGTGGACATCGTACAAGATTCTGCAAAGGCCGTGTCCTGAGTTGGAGGGCAACTGCAAGTTCCCTTATCAAGTGTTTATTGACGAAGAATGTGCCAAAATGGATAAAACAAGAAACGCAGTGGCGGCCATGCATGTAGTCTTCAAATTTGTTCCGTGCCAGCGTGGAGATGACCAAGATATTAAAAGGGAAACGAGTTGTTGATGACTGAACCCATTACGCAATTTCCCACCAAATAGCCTTCCCGGATGATTAAAGATTTGAATCCATCAACAACATACATGCTTCTTGGGGATTAGCAGTGCTTTAAGATGACATTAACATATGTGGGTCAGCTTTTATCTCTAAAGCATGATTCATTTCGATTCATTTATCTTCAAGTTGTCTCTGTTGTTAAGAATTTATAACCCTTCAATTCACTGTGCTTGTGCAATGTGTAAAATATGTTCGAGTTTGTAAGCCTTGAACCGAAATTATGCAATTTGAATTCTTCTAGATTTTTCAAAAAAAAAAAAAAAACCCTAAACCCTAAACCCTAAACCCTAAACCCTAAACCCTAAACCCTAAACCCTAAACCGAAAACCAAAACCAAAACCCAACCTCTCTAACTTTCTCTCTAGCAAAATTCTCTCAACTTTTTGTTTTTGATTGAATCTTAGCTCCTGCCATGGCCTCACCGGAGGCCGGAGAGACACCACCGCCGGCTCCACCGTCGGCACCACCACCGGATCCACCGCCGGCTCCTCCTCCTCACGCCGGCAACCAAACGACCGGCCAACCATCCAATCCATCCGCTGTGGTTTCCATCACACCACCATCCGACCACAACTCCATCCCACCCCAAACCGTCACCTCCACCATGGTCAACCCCTCTCCCAAACAAGCCATGGCAGTCACGTGATCAACGGCCCTCCCTAAGACCATCCAAACGTGGCACCACCATCCGCGAACTTACCCAAAGTCCTTCCAACCCTCAGATCCTCACTAGTCAAGGAAAACAACAACCACTAAAACCCAACTCACTACTGTCGTCCCCAAAACCACTGCGTCATGCAAGAAGATGGCCATCTCCGGCACCATCCAGCCACAACCACCACCACCCGCAACTTACCCGATGCCTCCCCAGCCCCAAGCTCCCTCACGGTCACCGGAAATTTCTCCTCACTCCACAAACCCGCAAGCCCCACACCCACATCCCGTGACCACCACATCGGCTGCCATGGCAAATCAACCACTCCCGTCCGACGATCCACTCACCATAAACGGCCCTCCACAACCCTCACCACCACCCCAACTCACGGCATACCCACCCACAACTCTCAACCCGTCCCTTACCCATTTTTCTCCAACCACCGCGAGTGGTGCAAGACAACTTCCAGCAACTGCCGAGCAACCCCACGACGGTCTCCAACCTCCGTTCCAACCTCCGGTGCCGTCAACCCAAGCCCCCATAGCCGCGGCTTGTAACAACCAGCCGTCACTCACCCATCTTCCTCCAACCGCCGCGAGTGGAGCTAGCCAACTTCCAGCCGCTGCCGTGAATCTCCCCGTCAGCCACCTCCCTCCGATCCAACCTAATCGGTGCTCGCAGAATCAAGCTCCTCACACACATGCATGGAACCACCGCCACCCCTTCTAACACCCAAACTCACTTAACACATCCAACAAACACAAACCCTAACCCTAATCCCCAAGCCCAATATCAAATTCCAGCCCATAACCCTCAAACAACTAAACTCACTTATTTTGACCAAGCCCAAAGTCAACTTCCAGCCCATATCCCTCAACCAAATTCCAAATTCCATTTTTACACAAGCCCATTCCAAAATTCCAAGACATATACCTCCCCAATAAGCCCAATTCTTCTACTCAAGCCCAAAATACACAAGCCCAAAAACCCAAAACCACATATGCCTCTATCCTCGATCCCGATGCGGCATCCCGGCCCCAAAAATCTTTCCTAGATGTCAGAATCGGCAAGTCCAGCTCCTCCGCTTCGCTAGCTTCAGTAACTCTACATCGTGGTGAGCCTCATTGCTTTATTTTCTAAGGAAGAAATTCAGTGTTATGGTCGAGCCATTCAAGCTTGCATCAGTGGGAAGTTCTCCTTCTAGCAGCCATCGATGGATGCTATTCTGAAGTTCTTTGTTTCTCTCGATCTCAAGGGAGTTCACGTGATCTCGCTGCTTGATAATCTGCGATGTGCTGATCAAATTAACCATGGAGGAGGATTATTCCAGTGATTTGGGTCCGCCGTACATGGTACGCTAATGGTCGTGGTACGCGTGTTTTCAAACGGAGCACCTGAGTTTCGATGTTCCGCTGAATCCCCATCAGGCCTCGCTTCGGTAAGTCTCCTTACTTACCTGCTCATTTTATTCATTCAAAACCGCTTTATTCTCTATTGTCAGGCTATTGGTACTCCTCCACAGGTTGATCACGCAACCGGCTTCAAGTGAATAGACCATCCGCTGCTAGGGTGCCGGGTTGAGTACGATGTCTCGCGCCTTTGCTGCCGCCAAGATTTGATCAGTGAGGGAGATTCCTGCTCTCGCGTGATGTTGTTTTTGAGAGGGTTCCCGCCATTGTACTACTTGTAAGCACTGGGTCACGCCGAGGGTTGTCATATGTCTCAAACCCAAGTCTTCGTAAGCCTCCTCCGCAGTATGATAGTGGCTGCGATCGCCCTGATAAGGGCAAAACCAGCTGGTTCCAACTGATGTGCAGCCACAGTGTTGCATCCAGCCTCCCAAGATGTTGTCATTCCCGATGCTCCTCCAGCAGCACGTTGATGTTAGTGGTTGCCGCCCAGCTGGGATAGTCCGTCATCGGGTCGACCACTACTGGAGGATGTCCCCCACGATCGTGGCCATGTGGATGGCATCTCGACAGAGGCAGAGCGATGTGTCGGGTCCTGAGTCGGCTCATAGGGATGACACCGATACCATGCACGTGAGTTTCAACACTCACGGCTTCGAGATTCCGGAGAACTGCCTGATGGTAGGGAGGGTTGCCCTGCATCTCTCGCCTCTGACGCTGAGTGTACTTCTGAGGATCTCGGGGCCATGGATGATGGGAGATTTTGACCGATCCGGAGGATGTTCACACTCCACCACCCACTGGATGCAGTGATTAGTGGATTGGCCGACCGTAGGGCTGCCGCTCTTCCTGGGTTTTACCAGAGTTACGGGTCGTAAGACCTCGTAAGTCCTCAGTGAGGGGTAGGAGTTGATCCCCACCCCAATGATTAATTCCATTATTTGGAATATTCTGGGATATGTAAGTGCTCTCGCTGGTCCTACTGCTCATGGAGTTGATCTCGGCTGTATAGATTGGCTTTGTGTGTGTTTTGAGCCTTTCTTTCCGCTGATAGGCCGGAGAGCACTCGTGATCCGCATCACGATGGAGCATGGGTTTTCTTCCCACCTGGGAAAATATGGGTGTTCTGCCTGCGCCTTTTTCTGTGGAGGTTCCGCAGGATACGGGCTGTGTGATTCATCACCGGTTAGTCACTCCTTCTTTCCCGATCCTCAGATATGTTTCATATGTATATGCCAGCTTGTGCTAAGACCGTGAGAGAGGATTCGTGGATGGCCTTGTTTTCATTGATCGATACTGTGATGGCCCTTGATGGCGGGGGATTTTAACGCTGCGCGCCTCTCCGAGATTTCTGGCATGCCCAACTCGTGAGGCTATTGATGATTTTAACGCTGCTTTATCGATTGTGGCCCTGATGATGTGGGTTTTACAGTGAGTCCTTTCACATGGACCAATGGGCTATACTGGAGACTGCTTGATAGTGGTCGTGTGCAATGCCCAATGGCTCGGGTTTCTTTCCCACATTTCGAGTTTCTCATCCGAATCGTGACCGGTTCGTGATCACCTCCCTTACTTGTATCGTGTGCTAGATCGACCGGTGGACGTCCGTCTGTGTTCCGGCTTTACATGCTTGGCTTAAGCATCCCGAGTTTCTCGATGTCGCCAGCAGCCTTGGGTGCTCCTCGCTATCGCTTCGATGAGGGCTTTTCAGCAGGTTTGTCGATTGAAGCTATGCTTAAAAGGCCGGAATAAGCAGTGTTTTGGTAATGTATTTGATGTGGTTGGAGAGGCCGAGGAGGAGGTTGCTCTGAGAGAGGCCCAAGATGATTTATCCGGCTCAACCGATGATCGTGGTGGCTTTTCCCGAGGCTCGAGTCCGACCGCAAAGATGCGCATCGCGTGAGGAGATTTTTACCAGCAGCAATGAGTGTACGCTGGTTGTGAAGGGATGCCAATACCCTGCTCTTCCATGCTATGATTCTGAAGCAGCAGTGGTTCTTTCATGTCCATCTGACATGTGACGCCTGCCTCGCGATGGATCACCGAGCCCACCGCTATGGCCGAGTCTCATGGTGGATTACTTTCGTGGTCTCTAATGGAGGTCCCAGCCGGCCTGTGCCCTGATTTTGATTTTATCCCTCTCCGGTCACGGCTGAGGACTGATGTGGATTTATGTAGGGAGTCCGATATGGAGGAGTTACTGCAGTGGTTTTTTCTATCGATGCGCATAGCGCCCGGTCCCGATGGGTTCTCGCAGAGGTTCTATCGTGCATGTTGGGATGTGATTTCACCGACTTGTTGGTCACTGCTCATGATTACTTTGGGTTCTCGCTATGCCTGGGGTTTCCGAGAGCACTCTTTCGGTTCTTCTTCCGAGCAGGACTCTCCTGCCTTCGGCTGATTTTCGCCAATCGCTTAGTGTAACGTGAGCAATAAGGTTTTAACTAAATTGCTCAGCATGCTGATCGACACCGTGGTTGCCTCGGATTATTTCTCCATCGCAGAGTGGTTTTGTGCCCGGTAGAGCATTCATGATAATGTGTTGCTGGCACGTGAGCTTGTGCATGATCTTAGTCGTCGCACTCGAGGGCGTAACGTGGTTCCAAGTCGATATGGCTAAGGCTTATGATCTGATGTCATGGTCCTTTGTTCTCCGGGATGTCGAGGTGCTTTGTTTCTCGTGAGCAATGGATTTCTTTAGTCTCTGAGGGCTATTTACGGACCTTGGTTTTCTCAGTGTTCGCTAACGGTGTCACCCACGGATTTTTCTCGGCCTCATGGTGGTCTCGCTAGTATGATCCACTGCCTCCCAACTTATTCATTATCGTCACTGAAGTTTCTATCTAGAGGCTCGGATCGCTTGTACTCTTCGCGACCCTTCCGTGAGATATTGCTCGTCCGGCCGCCTTCCCATCTCCCATTTGAGTTTTGCGATGATATTGTTCTTTTCGAACGGGAGTAGGCTAGCCTCACGCCGGCTTACGGGTTTCCTACATCATTACGAGGTCAGCTTCAAGCAGCTGGTTAGCCACGCCAAGAGCAGCTTTTATGTTCTGGGTCTCGATTCCCGCCTCCGTAGAGCTATTATTCATACAACTACTGGGTTCCAAGCAGTAGGATCCTCCTTTTCTTATCTTGGCTGTCCGTGTTTGTTGGGGCGCCAAGATTGCTCATTTTGATGACCCGCCTTGAGGGTCCGTGAGCTGATTTCCGGTCACGAACCTACCGCCTCGCTTGGGGAAGTTAGTGCTTATTCTGCATGTTCTATCCTCTATGCCTTTGCACTCATTTCATGTCTCAGCGTCCACCGATCGGGGTTATCCAAGCAGCTGGAGCTGATATTTACACGCCTCCTACGGGTGATCGTGGTCCCAGCGCAGGATTCATCGGTGCCACTGGCCTGAGGTGTGTTTTCCTGGAGGAGGGCGGCCCGGTATTAGGTCATTTCGGATCCAGCCGAGCTTTCGAGCTTAAGCTTCGGTGGCGATTTCTGGAGCAATGCTCCTTACGGGCTTCCATATGAAGTCCAAATATCAGTGCCACCTGCTCACCCCTAAGATGGTAGCTGCTACTCCCGCCTCCTTTATGGAGGCGTCTTTGCTCCATCCGAGATGATGCTGAGCCTCATATACGATGGTTGGTGGGTGTCGGTGATTGTAGCTTCTGGTATGACTGCTGGATGGGATCACTCCCTTTGTACTTCTATAATTCCGTGCCGCTCTTCCGCACTCGGCTTCCTTTATCATGTGGCACTCGCTTGGGATAGGGTAAGCTCCCGGCCGCCTTACCCACGCCAAGAGTCGAGCGGATTGTTTTGATTCCGACATCCATCGGGCGTGTCTCGATGAGCTTCAAGCTGGATTCTACCACCGATGGGGTTTTTCATTCGAGATCACTGGGAGATGGCGCGTGCGCCTGCACCACCTAGATGGAGTATTTTCTATGATTTGGCAACACCATATTCCTCCTGGCTATCCTTTTTCTTTGGCGGTCACGCGAGGCTTCCTAGCCAACCGATGATGCCTCGAGTGGACGCGGCTCAGATGGTTTCTGGCTTCCATGGACAGTCACCGAGACTTCTCAAGACTTATTTCTTGAGTGCCCCGAGTTAGCCAGTGTCTGGGAGTATTTCTATCGTGGAGTAGTGGATCCCATGGATCGGCTTCCTATCACCCCATGCGCTACTTCGCCATCGGCGTAGATGTGCCCCTTCTAGTTCCTCATCTTCTAAGTTATTTTACCTGCTACATTCTCGTGGCATGCGTGGAAGGCTCGAAATGGGTTCAGTTCGATTCTCACTCCTTTCCCGTGGACGCCGGTTATCTTCCGAGTGGTATCGGATGTCCGGCTTACCGGCTCGCTTTGGCTTCAGCCTACCAGCCACTGGAGGCCGGATCCTCACCACTGGATGGGTTACGCGTGATCGATCCCCCGACTGCCTCTTCGAAGAAGTTAGCTTGACGCCGACCGCCTCGTGCGCGGCCAAGTCGACCGCTGATGGGTGTTCGAGGGTAATCCCGGTCGTCTCACGCAGGGGTGTTCTTCGAGACCACCGTGGTATGTTTTGCGTGGTTTGGCTCTTTCTCGGCCATCATCCGATACTTCATGCGAGCTTCCGCGGCTCGGGAGGGTTTGAGTCAAGGCTCACCGGATACTCGCTGTGGAGGTAGAGTCCGATTCTGCCACCGTGGTTTCCTCGGTCCTCTCGAACAGCCTGCTCGACGGGATTACGCTTTATCCTTGCGCCGAGTCGACCGAGAGTGTCCACTCATTCAGCCGTGGTTCTAAGACGCGTATCTGGAGGCGACATCCGCAACTGACTTCTTAGCCAATCGGGCTTGCACTTCTCAGATCGCCCGCCGATTCCTATCTGCAGACGTGATTTGCCCATCTGCTTATCCGGGATTCTTCACCTGACGCGCAGGAGACTCCTTACATTAGGAGATGACCTTCGATTTTACTCATTACTCTCGAGATCGCGATCATTTACTTTCTTATATTATCGTGTACACGCTCATTTATTTCTGAGGTTTTGGTCTTTGTCCCTCCAAAGGTATTTCACTTAATTTTTATATACGTGATGGTGGGGTCCTGCCTAACCCCCACCACACCGGTGGCTTCAAAAAAACCCTAACCCCTAAACCCTAAACCCTAAACCCTAAACCCTAAACCCTAAACCCTAAACCCTAAACCCTAAACCCTAAACCCTAAACCCTAAACCCTAAACCCTAAACCCTAAACCCTAAACCCTAAACCCTAAACCCTAAACCCTAAACCTTCCAAGTCGGATATGGCTAAGGCTTATGATCTGATGTCATGGTCCTTTGTTCTCCGGGATGTCGAGGTGCTTTGTTTCTCGTGAGCAATGGATTTCTTTAGTTCGGAGGGCTATTTATGGACCTTGGTTTTCCGTGGCTCGCTAACGGTGTCACCCACGGGTTTTTTCGGGCCTCATGGTGGTCTCGCTGTATGCATCCACTGCCTCCTTGCTTATTCATTATCACTGCCGAGTTTCTATCTAGAGGTCCTGATCGCTTGTACTCTTCGCGACCCCTCCGTGAGATATTGCTCGTCCTGGTCGCCTTCCCATCTCCCATTCGAGTTTTGCGTGATGATATTGTTCTTTTCGAACGGGAGTAGGCTAGCCTCACGCCGACTTACGGGTTTCCTACATCATTACGAGGTCAAGCTTCCGGCAGCTGGTTAGCCAGCCAAGAGCAGCTTTTATGTTCTGGGTTCGATTCCCGCCTCGTAGAGCTATTATTCATACAACTACTGGGTTCCAGCAGTAGGATCCTCCTTTTCTTATCTTGATGCCCGTGTTTGTTGGGGCGCCAAGATTGCTTATTTCGATGACCCGCCTTGAGGGTCCGTGAGCGGATTTCCGTCAGCGAACCTGCTGCTCCT
Source organism: Murraya koenigii (assembly GCA_025617385.1). Lineage (NCBI taxonomy): Eukaryota > Viridiplantae > Streptophyta > Magnoliopsida > Sapindales > Rutaceae > Murraya > Murraya koenigii. Next base: position 37,244,838 of record CM046813.1, read on the forward strand.
CGCTTGGGGAAAGTTAGTGCTTATTCGGCACGTTCTATCCTCTATGCCTTGCACTCATTTCATGTCTCAAGGTCCAACCGATCGAGGTTATCCAAACAGCTGGAGCTGGATATTTACACGCTCCCACGGGGTGATCGTGGTCCCAGCGCAGGATTCATTGTGCCACTGGCCTGAGGTGTGTTTTCCTGGAGGAGGGCGGCCTGGCATTAGGTCATTTCTGGATCCAGTCGAGCTTTGAGCTTAAGCTTCGGTGGCGATTTCGTGAGCAATGCTCCTTACGGGCTTCATATACGAAGTCCAAATATCACGCCACTGCTCAACCCCAAGATGGTAGCTGCATACTCCCGCCTCCCACTACGGAGGCGCCTTTGCTCCATCCGAGATGATGCCGAGCCTCATATACGCTGGTCGGTGGGTGCCTGTGATTGTAGCTTCCGGTATGATCGCCGGATGGGATCACTCCTTTGTACTTCTATAATTCCGTGCCGCTTCTTCCAGACCGGCTTCCTTTATCAGCGTGGCAATCGCTTGGGATAGGGTAAGCTCCTGGTCGCCTTACCCACGCCGAGAGTCGAGCAGATTGTTTTGATTCCGATATTCATCGGGCGTGTCTCGATGAGCTTCAGCTGGATTCTACCACCGATGGGGTTTTTCATTCGAGATCACCTGAGACGGTGCGGTGCGCCAGCCACTGAGACGGAGTATTTTCTATGATTTGGCAACACATATTCCCTCCTGCTATCCTTTTTCTTCGGCGGTCACGCGAGGCTTCCTAGCCACCGATGATGCCTCGAGTGGACGCGGCTCAGATGGTTTCCTGCTTCCGTGGACAGTCACCGAGACTTCTCAAGACTTATTTCTTGAGTGCCCCTAGCTAGCCAGTGTCTGGGAGTATTTCTATCGTGGAGTAGTGGATCCCACGGATCGCTTTCTATCACCCCATGCGCATTTCGCCATCGCAGTAGATGTGCCCCTTCTAGTTCCTCATCTTCAAGTTATTTTACCTTGCTACATTCCGTGGCATGCGTGGAAGGCCTCGAATGGGTTCAGTCTCGATTCTCACCCTTTCCGTGGACGCCGTTATTTTCCGAGTGGTATCGATGTTCTGCTCACTGGCTCGCTTTGGCTTCAGCCTACCGCCACTGGAGTGCCGGATTCTCACCATGGATGGGTTACGCGTGATCGATCCCCCGACGGCCTATCTCGAAGTTGTTGTTTGACGCCGACCGCCTCCAGTGCGGTCAAGTCGACCGCTGATGGGTGTTCGAGGGTAATCCCGGTCGTCCACTGCAGGGGTGTTCTTCGAGACCATCGTGGTATGTTTTGCTGGGTTTGACTCTTTCTGGCCATCATCCGATACTTTACGCGGAGCTTCCGCGCAGACGGAGGGTTTGAGTCAAGTGCTCACTGGGATACTCGCTGGGAGGTAGAGTCCGATCTCGCCACCGTGGTTTCTGGGTCCTCTCGAACAGCCTGCTCGACGGGATTATGCCTTATCCTTGCGACCGAAGTTAGATCAAGAAGTGTCCTCTCATCTCAGCCAGTGGTTCTAAGCACGTATCTGGAGGCGACATCCGCAACTGACTTCTTAGCCAATCGGCTTGCACTTCTCAGATCGACCGCCGATTCCTTTCTAAGACGTGACCTGCCCATCTGCTTATCCGGGATTCTTCACCTGACGCACGTGAGACTCCTTACATTGTGAGATGACCTTCGCTTCATTCATTGCTCTCGAGACCGCATTATTTATTTTCTTATATTATTCTCAGACATCGCTCATTTATTTCTTGAGGTTTTGGTCTTTGTCCCTCCAAAGGTATTTCACTTACTTTTTATATACGTGATGTGTGGGTCCTAGCTTAACCCCCACCACACCTGGTGGCTTCAAAAAACCCTAAACCCTAAACCCTAAACCCTAAACCCTAAACCCTAAACCCTAAACCCTAAACCCTAAACCCTAAACCCTAAACCCTAAACCCTAAACCCTAAACCCTAAACCCTAAACCCTAAACCCGATCTGCAAAATCTCTTCATCGAAGGAGAAAACGAAAATGGACGCCATCGACAACGCCTTCGATCCGCCTCGTAGATTTCGCAAAAGACAACAGACGCCTCGCCAAGAGGTGTCACAAGCCCGATCGCAAAGAATTCACGAAGGTTGCGTCTGCATGACGGCCGATCGGATTCGCTGTGACGGGATTCGGAGGTTTCTTCGTGAAGTTGATCTTCATCCCTATCAACAATATTATTGCCTGATCCGGTTAAGGTCGCAGAGTTTCCGGCTTCAAGATGGAAGTTATCACAGATCGATAAATGCTCTTCAAGCGAGGAACGAGTTAACCCGCTTAGGATTTTATTAGACACTACCTCAAACATGTCTTCAAACTTTTGAATTAGACTTCATATTTGGTTTATGTCAGCTTATGCCGTAAATATTTTTCCGTTGTCCGACATTAGTTTGTTCTTACAATGGAACTTGTTATGCTAAAGCCATTTTGTTCACTTTAAAAAAAAAAAAAAAAAAACCCTAAACCCTAAACCCTAAACCCTAAACCCTAAACCCTAAACCCTAAACCCTAAACCCTAAACCCTAAACCCTAAACCCTAAACCCTAAACCCTAAACCCTAAACCCTAAACCCTAAACCCTAAACCCTAAACCCTAAACCCTAAACCCTAAACCCTAAACCCTAAACCCTAAACCCTAAACCCTAAACCCTAAACCCTAAACCCTAAACCCTAAACCCTAAACCCTAAACCCTAAACCCTAAACCCTAAACCACTGGGATGAGGGCTTTTCAGCAGAAGCTTGTCGATTGAAGCTCGCTAAAAGGCTCGGAATAAGGAGGTATTTGGCAATGTATTTGATAGGGTTAAGGAGGCCGAGGAGGAGGTTGCTCTGAGGAGGCCCAAGATGATGTATCCGGTTCAACCTGATGATCGTGTGGCTTTTTCTCGAGGCACGAGCCCTACCGGCAAAGATGCAAGCATCGTGTGAGGAGATATTTTTACGATAGCAATGAGTGTACGCTGGTTGTGGAGGGGATGCCAATACCCTGGCTCTTCCATGCTATGATTCTAAGAAGCACCTGCTCTTTCATGTCCATGGGATATGTGACGATCGCTCCGTGATGGATTATCGAGCCCACCGCTATGGCCGAGTCTCAGCGTGGATTACTTTCGTGGTCTCTAATGGGAGGGTCTAGCCAGCCTGTGCATCGGATTTTGATTTTATTCCTTCTCCGGGTCACTATTGAGGACGTATGTGGATTTCATGTAGTGAGCCCGAGCTGGAGGAGTTACTAGCAGTGGTCTTTTCTATCGATTCTCGACAAGGCTCCGGTCCCGATGGGTTCTCAGCAGAGTTCTACCAGCGTGCTGGGATGTGATTTCACCGACTTGTTGATCGTCGCTCATGATTATTTTCTGGTTCCGCTATGCCTGTGGGATTCCGTGAGTACTCTTTCGTTCTTCTTCCCAAGTAGGACTCTCCAGCCTCGGCTGATTTCCACCAATCGCTTTGTGTAACGTGAGCAATAAGGTTCTAACTAAATTACTCACATGCTGATCGACACCACGGTCGCCTCGGATTATTTCTCCATCTCAGAGTGGTTTCGTGGCCCGGTAGGAGCATTCATGATAATGTGTTGTTGGTCTCGTGAGCTTGTGCATGATCTTAGTCGTCGTATCCTGGGAGTAACGTGGTTCCAAGTCGATATGGCTAAGGCTTATGATCGGTTGTCATGGTCCTTTGTTCTTCGGGATGTCGAGGTGCTTTGGTTTTCGTGAGCAAAGGATTTCTTTAGTCCTGGAGGGCTATTTATGGACCTTGGTTCTCCGTGGTTAGTTAATGGGTTAGCCATGGATTTTTTCTGGCCTCATGTGGTCTTCGCCAGTGGTGATCCACTGCCTCCTAGCTTGTTCATTATCGTCGCAGTAGTTTTTATCTGGAGGCTCTGATCGCTTGTACTCTTCGCACCCCTCGTCGAGATATTGCTCGTCCGGTTGTCTTCCTATCTCCCATTTGAGCTTTGCGTGATGATATTGTTCTTTTGAACGGGTAAGGCTAGCCTCACGCCGCTTATGGGTTTCCTACATCATTACGAGGTCAGCTTCCAGGCAACCGGTTAGCCGTGCGAAGAGTAGCTTTTATGTTCTGGGTTCGATCACCTCACGTAGCTATTATTCATACAGCTATGGGTTCCAAAGCAAAGGACCTTCCTTTTCTTATCCGGGTTGCCCAGTGTTTGTCGGGCGCCAAGATTGCTCATTCTCGATGATCCGCTTTGAGGGTCCGAGAGCGGATTTCTCGTCAGCGAACCGGCTGCTTCTCGTTTGGGGAAGCTAGTGCTTATTCTGCGATGTTCTTTCATCTATGCCTTTGCATTTATTTCATGTCTCATGGTCCACCGATCGGGGTTATCCAGACAGCTGGAGCTGATATTCACACGCTTCTTATGGGTGATCGTGGACCCAGGCTGAGGATTCATTGTGCCACTGGCCTGAGGTGTGTTTTCCTCCTGAGGAGGGCGGCCCGGTATTAGGTCATTTCGGATCTAGCCAAGCTTTTGAGCTTAAGCTTCGGTGGCGATTTCTGGAGCAGCTGCTCCTTACGGGCTTCATACATGAAGTCCAAATATCAGCGCAATGTTCATCCCAAGATGGTAGGTTTCGCTACTCAGCCTTCCTCCTCCTGAGGCTGCCTCGCTCCATCCGAGATGTCACTGAGCCTCATATTCGCTGGTTGGTGGGTGTTGGCGATCGTAGCTTCCGTATGACCGCCGGATGGGATCACTCCTCCGTACTTTTATAATTCTCGTGCCGCTCTTCCGCACTCGTGTCATTTTATCATGCGTGGCACTATTCGGGATAGTGGTAAGCTCCTCGCCGCCTTACCCACGCCAAGAGTCGAGCAGATTGTTTTGATTCCGATTTCATCGGGCGGTCTCGATGAGCTTCAGTGGATTCTACCACCGATGGTGTTTTTCACTCGCGATCACCTGGGAGATGCGCGTGCGCCAGCCACTTAGATGGAGTATTTTCTATGATTTGGCAGCCACATTCTGGCTCCCGCTTATCATTTTTCTTTGGCGGTTGTCACGAGGCTTTCTAGCCAACCGATGACGCCTCGAGTGGGCGCGCTTCAGATGGTTTCTAGGCTTCCGTGGACGTGTCACGAGACTTCTCAAGACTTATTTCTTGAGTGCCCCCAGTTAGCCAGTGTCTGGGAGTATTTCTATCGTGGATTGTGGATCCCATGGATCGCCTTTCTATCACCCCATGCGCTACTTCGCCATTGGCAGAGATGTGTCCTTCTCGATCTCATCTTCTAAGTTATTTTACCTTGCTTCATCTCGCGGGTATGTGGAAGGCTCGAAATGGGTTCAGTTCGATTCTCACTCATTTTCCGTGGATGCGTTATTTTCGAGTGGCATCGACATCCGGCTCGTCTGGCTCGCTTTGGCTCAGCCGCCCCGCCACGGGAGGCCGGATTCTCACCATGATGGGTTACACGTGATCGCTCCACCCCGACTGCCCATCTCGAAGAAATTGTTTGACGCCGACCGCCTGGTGCGGCCAGTCGACCGCTGATGGGTGTCTGAGGGTAATCCCGGTTGTCCGTCCGCAGGGTGTTATTCTGGATCATCGTGGTATGTTTTGCTGGGTTTGGCTCTTTCTTGGCCATCTTCCGATCCTTTATGCGAGCTTCCAAGGCTTGTGAGGGTTTGAGCTCATGGTCCAAATTGGGTATTCTCGCTGTGGAGGTAGAGTCCGATCTCGCCACCGTGGTCTCCCTGGTCCTCCTGACAGCCTGCTCGATGGGATTATGCTTTATCCTTGCGCCGAAAGTTAGATCAGGCAGGCCTCTCATTCAGCCGTGGTTCTAAGACGCAGTATCGGAGGCTACGCCTCAGCACTGATTTTTAGCCAATTGGGCCTGCAGACTTCTCGCCCAAACCGGCTTGCCTATCATCCGTGGACCCGCCCACTCGGCTTATCCTGGCATTATTCATATGGATGCTCATGCGGTTCCGCGATATCGCATCGATAGATTCTTAGACTACCGCTTGTATATTTCACTTATTCAGTGAGGTTTTGGTCTATGTCCCCTCCCTATGTATTTGGTATCTATTACATGATTTATCATACGTGTAGGGTCCCGCTTAACCCCCCACCATCTCGTGGTTTCAAAAACCCTAAACCCTAAACCCTAAACCCTAAACCCTAAACCCTAAACCCTAAACCCTAAACCCTAAACCCTAAACCCTAAACCCTAAACCCAACTTTCTAACCTCTCTCTTACTTTCTCTCTCTACACAAATTCTCTCAACTCTCTCTTGTTACCAAGTTTGTTTTTCAAAGTCCGACAACCGGGCATGGCCTCACTGGAGGCCGGTGAACCACCACCGCCGGCTCCACCGCTGCCATCATCACGGATCCAAAGACCATCACGGCCCTCCTCTTCATGCCTAAGAACCAAAACAGCGGCCAAGAATCCATTCCATCCGTTACGGTTTGCATCACAACACCATCCCACCACAACTCCATCCCACCCCAAACCGTCACCTCCACCATGGTCAACTCCTCCACCACAACTCCATCCCACCACAACTCCATCCCACCCCAAACCGCCACCTCCACCATGGCTAACTCCTCTATCACTTGGCCAACCTTATGATCATTCAAGCTTGCTGCAAATCCCTCCCAATACCCAATCATCCTCCTTGGCTTTCACCTCCCACAAGCTTGCTGCAAACCCTTCCAATACCCAAACATCCTCACTGCAAGAATGCCCACCTAACCCCCACCCCAACTCACTGCCTTCCTCCCTCAACAAACCACCACTTGCCATGCAGATCCTCGAGCACATCCCAAGACCATCCCACCCCTACCACCACTTCCCGCAACTCACCCAAGAACCACCAAACCCAAGCACCCCCACAACCGAGCCAAACCCACCAACTCACCTAACTCACCCAACCCAATCCACGCTGCTCAACTCTCAACGAGTCAACTATACCATGCGATCAATCGGCCATTTCCTGCCTCACCCCATCACAGCCCACCACCTCCTACAACCTTCCCGACGTCCCTCCAACCCTAAGCCACCTCAAACTCGCGGAAATTACCTCCCCACACACTCAACCCGCAAGTTCATGACCCACATCCTATGACTACAAGATCTGGCAATCACTGCCAACCAAACTCACCCACCGGCCGGTCCTTCTCATCCCTCCACCGACGTCCCACATCCCGAGTTTATTCCCCACCCCATCGCCGGATTTCCTCAAGCTTTCCAGCCTCCCCAAAACACCCAAACCCGCAAGCCACCAACCACCACCCTCCTTTCCGCGGCTGCCGGCCTTCTCCAACTTCCGTCCACCTCGCCGGCCCCGTCAAACCACCACCGGCCCTCCAAAACCGTGAACAAATCTCAGCCCCCACGCCAAAATTTCCAGCAGCCGCCGCCCCCCCCTTTGTCCAACAAACAAAAACAAAAACATCACAATCCTAACCCTAACCCTAGCACCCTTTACCAAGCCCAAGATTCGGCCCAATACCCCACTCAAACACTTAACCCATCCCTCCCTCAGCAGCCCAACTCATTTAATGAAACTAATAATTCTAACCCAACCCATTTAAGCCTAAACCAAAAAGCCCAACCCTCCAACACTAAACCCAACCAATATAAACAAACCCAAAACAAAATTCCAGCCCAACAACCCAAATTCCAGCCCAAATTCCAGCCCATTGGAATTAATCACAGCTCCTTAATCCAAATTTCAAACTCCATAACCCTTAACCCGATTTCTACCACCCAAGGCCTAAACCCGAAACCTTCCTATTCTTCCATTGTCAACCCGGCCACTCTCCTCGACCCCGATGCCCCCTACCTCAAAAATCTTTCTTGATGTCGCTTCGTGGCATCCGACTCCTGGATATTCCTTTTAGACCCAAGATCTCTCCAAGCTGGGGAACCACCCATCATCTTTTCACCTCAGGAGATCACGGCCATGGCGCAAACCATTCGCACTCTCTCAGGTAAGTTTTCCTTCGTCGCCCTTCTATGGACATAATCGTAAAATTTTTGTTTCCCAGGTCTTAAAGGAAATTCTAGATTTCTCCCTCGATAACCCACACATCCTCATTAAGTTATCTACTGGAGGAGGATTACTCTCGCGATTTGGTCATGCGATAATCGTGGTATCGCTAATGGTCGCGTGATGCGATATTCAAGTGGAGTAAGGATTTCACTGCTCCATGGAGTCTCCGATTGCTCCTGCCCTGGGTATCTCCCGCCTTACCTACCTGGCTCACTTTATTCACCGCAACCGCCTTTACTCCATTGTCGCCGCCATCCAGACTCCCTCACTGGGTCGACCACGCCACTCGCCTCCGCCAATAGACCATCCGTGGGCTCGTGGTTTTAATCGAGTATGACATTTCGAGGCCTCTTGTTCCACCTGATCCGATTGAGAGGGGGACACGTGATTCTCGGCAGAGTGTTGTCTTTGAGAAGGTGCCCGATTATTGTACTCAAGATGTTTGCATCTCGGCATTCTCATGGAGGCTTGTTTCACTACTAATCCAAGTCTCCGCAAGGTACAACCCCAGCCCCACACCACGCCTCCTACCGACGGCACGCCCACTTCTCCTCCCATCGCCAAGACGCAGTTGATTTCCGATCACAGACCCATTAGCCCTATCGGGGTGTATCCTCAGCCCCCGGTGAGTGAGGAGGTACAGCGCCAGAGTCTCGACAGGGCGCTTGCCTGTGCACGCATTCTCCTGGACCGCTTTTCAGCTTTGATACGTATGATAGATCCGACGACATTCTTCATGATAACACTATTTTACTGGAGCCCAATCGAGGATATCGAGGGCCACCTGTGAGCCTCTACAGTGGTCTCGCCCCCGAGGATGTGCCTTCCGATTTGTGCACCTTACACGTGGGATTCAACACCCACCTGTGGACGCTCCATCCTCGCCTCGACGAGGAGATTGACACCGCTAGCCGGTGCCCATGGTATATCGAGGGATGACTTCACCGACCTGGACACCGATCCCAAGAGTGAGGACCCCGTGGAGATGATGTACCATTTTCTCACTCGATTCCGACAGTGTTAGACACCATATTCCTCCTGGATGTCGTGATTGACAGCTTAGCTGCAGAGAGAGTGTCCGCTTCTCCGCATGATTTCACCACCGCCACTGCAAGAAACGCTGGTCAACAGAAACGCATGGACGCTTCCCGCCCTCCCTACTTGATGATTAGTTCCATTATATGGAATATCTGGGATTAGTAAGGCCCTCACTGCTCGGTCGCTTCGAGGAAGCTTATCCGCCACAATCAGACACTTTTATTTGTATTCTGGAGCCTTTCTTTGTTCCCGACAGACCTGAGGCTACCCAGATTCGCCTGGGATGGACCATGTCAGATCCTCCCGCCTCGGAAGATTTGGGTATTCTGGCTACTCCGCTTACCTTGATATTGTCGAGGATGCGGCCAGTCCTTCATTGCCAAGTTAGTCACTCTCTTTCTACTCCTGCTTTTATTTCTTTTGTTTATGCCAACTGCTCTATCCTTGTTCTGGAGGAGTCGTGGATGCCCTTCGCGCTTTTGCCGATAATCTTGACAATCCTTGATGGTCTGGGTGACTTTAATGTTGTCCAATCTTTATCTCGAGATCTCTCGCGGCCATATTCGCACTCAAACCGCTATCGATGCCTTTAATTTTGCTTTATTGATTGTGGTTTGAGGATGCCGGTTTTCTCGGGAGTCCTTATACCCGACTAATGGTCGCACTCGCAGACGCCTCGGATCGGGTGGTTTGCAACTCCCAGCTGGTCTCAGGCTCTTCTCACTTTAAAGGTCACCCACCTCAACCGTGACCGCTTCGATCATTCGCCTCCTCATTGCTCTTGATTGGGTTTCGATCATGGGTCCTGGCTCGCTTCGTGTTCCTACACCCCGGCTCAATCACTCCGATTTCATGGACACCGCTCTGCAGCCTTGGTCCGACCGCCCCTGCAATGGATGCGGCCTTCAGCCAGGTCGGTGCGTCCTGTCGCGGTCCGAAAGCTCGAACAAAGATGTTTTCTGCAACATCGTAGATAGGGGTTAGAGAGGCCGAGAGGAGGTGGCCTGCCTGGAGCACCGACTGACATTTCCGGGTTCTCCCGAGGATAGATCCGCTTGTTCCGAGGCTGTGGCTCTACCGTTACGTGCCTTATCCAACGAGGAGACTTTTCTTAGACAGCCTCCGGTGTCGATGGGTCCTGGAGGGGACTCCAACACCCGCTTCTTTCATGCGATGGCTGTGAAGAAGCGCCAAGCAGTGTTTTGTCCATAGGATCCAGGCTGATGACTCCTCTTGGCTTTCTGAGCCTTCAGAGATTGCGAGTTCTACTGCTCGGCTCTTCCAGAGCTTACTCGCCAGTGATCCCAAATCTGCCTCAAATTTCATGATTTTTCCGGTATTCCGAGATTAGTTTCCCACGAGGATGAGGACGACCTCCGTAGGATTCCCCGAGCATGGATGAGATTCGCAGAGCTGTTTTCTATCGACCCGCTTAGCGCCCGGGCCTCGATGGTTTCGTAGTAAATTTTACTGTGCATGTTGGGATTTTATTTGCAGTGATTTGTTGGCTACCGTGACTGGATTTCTTCACTGTGTCTCGCCCATGCCCCTGGGGTTTCAGCCCACTCTCCCGGTTCTCCCGCCTAGAAGGCTTCCCTGCCTCACTTGGTCCGATTTCGCACTCTATTAGTTTGTGTAATGTCGAGAGCAAGATCCTCACGAAGCTCCTCGCTGCTCGCCTCGCCGATCCTTCCTAGGATTATCTCGCCTCCTCGTGAGTGGTTTTGTTCCGGCCCGTCATCCATGATAATGTACTCTTGTCCAGAGTCGGTTCACGATCCGAATGAAGGACCCGTGGAGTAATGTCGCAGTCAAGCTTGATATGGCTAAAGCTACGATAAGATGTCTTGGTCCTTTGTTCTTCAGATGCTTCTGGCCTTCTGCTTTCCCGAAGCAGTGGGTTTCTCTTATATATAGGCCATTTCCGGTCCGTGGTATTCTGCTTCGTTAACTGGACCAGCCACCGCTTCTTTCAGCCCTTAGGTGGCTTACTAGTAGGTGATCCCCTATCCCCGTGCTTATTTATTATTGTCACCGAATTTCTTTCTCGCTGCCCGACACTTTATTTGTCTTGCCCTCTATGCAAGACACCACCTCCGCTCGATGATGGTTTCGCGATCCGAGCTTCATGGATGATATTGTTATTTTTGCTAATGGGAGCAAGTCCAAGATGCGCCTGCTTGATGAGCTTCCTTCGCCACTATCACCTATCTCCTGGCAACAGATTAATCGCACTCAAGAGCAGCTTCTATGTGGGAAGTTTGCCCTCTTCCCGTCAGCGACTATCCGCTCTTCTTACTAGTTTTCAGCAGCATGGACTCGCCTTTCACTTACCTTGGGTGCCCTGGCCTATGTCAGCGCCTGTGATTCGCTACTTTGATGATTTGATCGCCAAGGTCCGTAATATGATCTCCGGGTGGTCTAATCGCTCGCTTTCTTGGCGGCAAGCTTGTTCTTATCGACACGTGCTTTCCTCCATGCCTCTCCATTTACTTCATGCCCTTAGACCGCCTCGACACCGTTGTTCATCGTCCTGAGCGCCTATTTACCCGCTTCTCCGGGCGACACTCGACACTCGCCGACAGATTCATCGTGTCTGTGGGTCTCTATTTGCTACCCGACATCGAGGGCGGCTTGGCATTAGATCCTTTTTCGAGCCGGCCGAGGCTCTCGAGATTAAGCTCTGTGGCGCTGCACGACCAGCCCCTCCGGGCTTCCTTTATGAAGTCTAAGCACTGCCGATCCGAGCATCCGGGATGATTCAGCTTCAGATCCCGCTTCTCTTTGGCGCCGCTTTGTAAGATTCGGCATCACCGAACCCCACGCTCACCGGGCGGATTAGATCCGGGACCGTAGCTTTGGTATGATTGTTGGCTCAACCCTCTCCGCTGCTCACGTACAACCCCGACCCGGCTTCTTCTGCCTCTGCCTCGCCTTTTGAGGGGCACTCAGATGGGATGGATGTAGGTTGGAGACCTTACTTCCACCCTCCGCTGTTGAAGCGTATCCTTTGGTTCCGATTCCCTGGCCCCATGAGGGTCCCGACCGCATGCGTGGACCTTTCTAATGATGGAGATTTTTCTCCGAGGACCGCTGGGATCTTGTTCGGGACTCTAGACCCACTGTATGAGGTTTGTTCCTTTATCCGGCAGAGATTGATCCTCCGTGGTGTCTTTCTTCCTCCGGCGCTTATCATGGGTTACCCGGCCACTGGATGATGCCCTCCGCACCCGGGCTTCTACATGGTTTCGAGATGTCTTTGCAATGGAGCTGTGGAGACTGCTAGACACCTTTTTCTTGAATGCCCTCACGCCGCATGTGTTTGGCTTCACTTTCATCGCTACTTCTGCTTAGCAGATCCCCGCTTTATCTCCCTTATGCTTTACTTCTTCATTGAGACGCTGTGTTCTTCCCGAAGAAGATATTCGGGTCCTCCTTCCTCGCTTCATCTTATGGCAAGTTTGAAGGTCCAAATGTCGTCTCGATTTGATGCTTCTGCTTTTCGTGCAGTAGTGTTATTTTTCGTGTGATTTCGACTTGAAGTTGGCAGGGCCGCTTCGGCTTCAAGGCGCCCCACCTGAGGGGTCATGCAGACGCTGCTCGCAGATGGTTTACTGGATCATTCGCTCACCCCATAGGCCCTGCTCGTCTGATTTCTGGCTGAGACCTCCGAGGGGCGTGGTCAAACCGAGTGTGGATTTGATGCTCTCGCAGCAACCCCGGATGTCTCGTCACCGGAGGGATTTTCGTGGATCACTGTGGACTGGTCCTCGCCGCTGGATGTTTCTCGACACCATCCCATCCTATTCGCAGAGTCGACTGCAGCTTTACGAGGGTCTTAAAATGGTCACCGACCTTGGTTATTCTTGTCCTGAGCTAGAATCTGATTCCGCTACTGCAGCTTGCTTGATCACCTCCTCAAAGATCCCGGCAGATGGGAGTTCACTTACATTCTAGCTAGGATTAGAGCCCTCCGCGACACGCACTCGACCGTCATTCGCCATGTTTTCCGTGGAGGCCACCACAATGGCCGACTTCATGGCCAACCTGGCTTGCTCACACCTGCACTCAAGCAATGGCTCCATTACCATAGTGCCCTTCCCCATGGTTTCATGGGTATTCTTCTGCTTGACGCTGCAGGAGACTCCTTACATTAGAGATGACCTTCGCTTCATCTCACTTTCCTCGAGACACAGACTTTTATCTTCTTATTTTGTTCTCAGACTGCTCATTTATTTTGAGGTTTTGGTATTTGTCCCTCCAAAGGTACTTCTCTTACTTTTATATATGTGATGTGTAGGGTCCTGGCTTAACCCCCACCACACTCGGTGGCTTCAATTAAAAACCCTAAACCCTAAACCCTAAACCCTAAACCCTAAACCCTAAACCCTAAACCCTAAACCTGGGCCGGTGGATATCTCGATCGCCTCTCGCTTCCTCGCAGCTCACCGTCCGTCCAAAATTATACTTTTTGCCACCTCGCTGCTTCTCCATGGGCGACCGCGTCCGCCTCGTGATCGTGACCGCGACCGAGACCGAGACCGCGATCGTGACGTAGAAAGACTACGAGAAAGAGGATCGCGAACGCCGATGTAGACAAGGAGAGAAGCCGGGCAAACGGTCCCTGCTTCGAATCTCCCGACCGCCACGGCTCGCCACAAGCGGTCTCCCGAACGGCCTCACTTGCTCCTCGCCACACCGAATCCGAATCTTCCTCGAACTGCACAGGCAAGCAGCACCGCCAAATCAATCGAGGAGAGAGCAGAGTGTCGGATTCCGCTGATGAAATCGTGAAAGAGCAAAGACCGTATAGTGGATAACTGAAGTAATAATGATAATATTAATAATAATAGTGAGATGAATAATGAGAATTTGGATAACGGTGATGAGGATGAGATAGAGATGATGAAGAAATCGGGGATCCCGCTGGGTTTGATCTCGACCAAAGCGAAGCCGGCGCCGGCCACCGACGTGAGTGGAGTTAGGCTGTGACGTAAGAGGCAGCCGAGGCAAGATATGAACAGGAGAGGTGGGTTTAATCGACCCTGCTCGCAGAGCTTGAATCGCCAAGAGATGCTTCCTTGCTTCGTGGATCGCGTGAGTGGGTCGTGCATTTCAAGCACAACTCGAATTGGTCAGTGACTTGCATATGCATAACCGCATGCAGGAGGACCAAATGAATGAGCTTTTACAACATCTTATCGAGTAATTCTTATTGTGCATCCGATTCTCCTATGTGACATTTGAGACAGATCTTTCATTTTGTAATCGGTATGTTCTAGCTTAGCTTTTACTAAGTACTCGATTTTTCCGTGGTTAAGCAACGCATGATCCTAGCTTTTGAATTCTTAGAGTCACGCTCATCAGATTTTCTAGTGGTAACACTCGCCATTTAAGGTCTTGGATCTTCCATTTCATTTGTACTGATCTAATTTTGATGTTGTCTTACAATAGGAGACTTACTTTATGGGTGTGCTTAAAAAAAAAAAAAAACCCTAAACCCTAAACCCTAAACCCTAAACCCTAAACCCTAAACCCTAAACCCTAAACCCTAAACCCTAAACCCTAAACCCTAAACCCTAAACCCTAAACCAAACGAAAACCTCTCTAACTTTCTCTCTCTAGAAAATCCTCTCAATCTGCTTTGTTTGACCCATGGTTTACCTCCCTGCCATGGCCTCACCGGAGGCCTGGGTCACACTATACTCGCCACGGCAGTCTCCTTTACATGCCTAAGATAAAAATTCCGACCAAAACTCCGCCAAATCTTCATGCAACAACCTCCACCTTACCTCGCTATTCAATCCTCCCACATCCCCCAACCGCTTGTAGTCATGTCTCGCAAGTTCAAGGCAACCCTCTCAACCCACACACCCGGAGACACCCTCACCGCGACAAGCCCCCAAACTTCCAAGCCAACACACCGCTTTCCTCTCCCAAACAAGCCACGGCAGCCAGCAGATCAACGGGCCACGTCCGGCTCCATCCAGACGCTGGCACCACCTTCCGCGAACTTACCCAACATCCTTCCAAATTCCATGCAACGTCACTGGCCAAGGAAAACTCCCCGACACACCCAACCCAAACTCACTGACCATCGCCACCAAACACACCCAGAACTATCCCGATGTCTCCCCAAATTTCCATGCACCTCCAACCCAAGACTGAAAACCCTCCCCACATCACAAACCCGCAAGCCCATCATCCCCATCACAACGGAAATCCCTCGCATGCCCAATGTCCACATCCCGAGTCAACTACATCGGCGGGATAGCAAGTCAGCCCTCCCATCTACCGGTTCCCTTGCCAATAATGCCTCTCACATGCCTCTCTCACCCACCGCAAGTCACCAGACACCTCCCCATATCTCGAAACCCACCTCGAATCCTCCAATCCACTATCTACATCGCGTTTTTCACCGCCATGAATCGCATGCTCCCTAACACCCAGCCCACCGCCGTGCTTCCGCTTGAAAATCTGACTCTCCACTGGCCTCTGATCCGCCTTCTCACTGTGGTAACAAACGAGTCACTACCCCCATCTTCCTCCAACCGCCGCGAAGCGGTGCAAACCACCTTCCAACCCATCGCCACAGAACCCATCGCTCGGTCAACAACCTCCGCTTTCAACCTCCGATGCTGCCGATCCAAGTTTCCCATACCATGCAGATGTAGCTCCCAACTACCGCCTTTCCAACATCCAAACTCACTTAACACATCAAACAAACACCAACCCTAACCCTAATTCCCAAGCCCAATACCAAATTCCAAATCTCATACCCTTCAAACAACTAATCCTTTTTATTTTAACCAAGCCCAAAACCAAATTCCAGCCCATATCCCTCAACCAAATTCCAGACTCCATATTTTAAACAAGCCCATTCCCAAATTCCAAGCCCATGTACCTCCCCACAATAAGCCCAATTCTTCTATTCCAAACTCCAAATTACACAAGCCCAAAAATCCAAAACCACATATGCCTCTATCCTCGATCCCGATGTCCCACCCCTACCCCTAAAATCTTTTTCTGACACGGCCTCGTGGGCTAATAACTCGTGAGATCCTGCTCAAACCTAAGAACACTCCAACTGGGAACCTGCAATTATTTTCTCGACACGTGAGATCGAAGCCATGGCTCAACCTTTCGTGACTCTCACTTGTAGGTAAATTTTCTTTGGTCAGTCCTCTATGGAAATTATTAGAAAATTTTTATTTCCTTGGTCTTAAGTGGAAACTCTCGATTTCTCTTAGATAATCGCCACATTTTAATTAAATTATCTCATGGAGGAGGATTATTCTCGTGATCCGGCCGCGCCAATCATGGTATGTCAATGGCCGAGGCATGCGATTTTTGTGGGACCATGGACTCACCGCTCTACCGAGTCCCCGATTGTCCCCTGTCCTGGTATCCTTACCCTATTTACCTAAGACATTTTATACAATCAGAATCGCCTCTTTACTCTATTGTCACGCCATCGGTACTCCTTCATGGAGTCGACCATGCCACTGCCTCGCTATTAGACCGTCCGCGGGTCCGTGGTTTTGATTGAGTATGATATTTCAAAGCCGCTAGTTCCTCGGATCCTGATTGGAGAGGGGACCCTGGATTTTGGCGTAGTATTATTTTTGAGAAGGTTCCCGCCCACCGCAGCCTCATGTATGCACCTGGGCATTCTATAGAGGCTTGCTCACCATCGATCCAGTGGTCGCGCAAGGCTCAACCCCACCTCGGACTCAAACCTCACTGGCCTAGTGCCCAACGAGGGCGATCACCCCATGCCTCCCGCCGCTGAGCACACCACTACTTCACCATCTACTACTCAAGACGTGACTCGGCCCCGATCCTATCACCGCGGATCCTCACCCCTGTGTAGATGAGGAGATACAGATCTCGATGCCCAACCTGGGCACCCGCCTGTGACATCCACCCGCCTGCATAGCCTGGGCCTCATGCCGCCATGTATGACGGTCCAGATGCAGCTCAAGCATCGCCAAGACACCTGCGGCTTCCGAGCCTATCGTCATGGATCCTCACCCCTGTGTAGATGAGCGTGATACTGGATGATGGTTCGGGATGTCGGTTCAGTCGCCGCCAAGACACCTGCTGGCTTCCGAGCCCTGTCACGCTGGATCCTCACCCGGCTGATGAGGAGATACAGATCGGGCACCTGCCTCCGCCCAGACCGCCTGGCCTCAGTCATGACAGATGATGGTTCGGGATGCGCTCAGTCACCACTCAGACACGGCTGGCTTCCGAGCCTTCACCGTGGATCCTCACCCTGCTGAGGAGGAGATACAGATCTGGGCACCTGCTTCCGCCTGCGACCGCTAGCCTCAGTCATGGCATGAGGATGGTTCAGATGCAGCTCAGTCACGCCAAGACACCTACGGCTTCCGAGCCTATCGACACTGGACACTCATTCTGTTGATGGTAGGGAGTCCAGACAAGATCTCACACCACCTCAGCAGAGATCGCAGCAGACGCATGGAAAGCTGCCCGCCTCTATACTTGATGATCATTTCCATATGTTATCTTTGTAGTCATTTTATTTCTCTTTCATTTATTGCTTTGTACTTGTTTATTTATGCCTGAGGTCTGGTTCTTGTCCCTCCGCTGTACTCCACTTTACTTTTATATATATGATGTGTAGGGTCCCGCTTAACCCCCACCTCCATGGTGGTTTAATAAAAAACCCTAAACCCTAAACCCCAAACCCCAAACCCCAAACCCCAAACCCCAAACCCCAAACCCCAAACCCCAAACCCCAAACCCGAAACCCCAAACCCCAAACCCCAAACCCCAAACCCCAAACCCCAAACCCCAAACCCTAAACCCTAAACCCTAAACCCTAAACCCTAAACCCTAAACCCTAAACCCTAAACCAAACCAAATAAACCTCTCTCTAACTTTCTCCTCTAAGAAAATCCTCCTCAACTCCCTTTAGTTGACCGAGAGTTGACCTCCCGCCATGGTCTCTCACCGGAGGCTCTGGGTTACACTCTCACTGGCCACGGCAATTCCCTATACATCCCTAAGAACAAAAATTCCTACCAAAATTCCTGCCAAATGTCCATGCTACAACCTCCACCTTACCTCGCTATTCAATCCTCCTACATGCCCCAACCGCTTGTCGTCATATCCGAAAACTCAAGGCACCTCCTTCAACCCCCACAACCGGAGACACCCTCACCGCACAAGCCTCCAATCTCCTGTTAGCTCACTGCCAACCCTCATCCAAACAAGTCACGGCAGCCACAGCATCAATGGCTACTTCCCAAGACCATCCGTACACCTGCACCACTAACCGCAACTTATCCAAGGCCCTCCAACCCTCAAGCATCCTCACGGCCAAGGAAAACACCCCAACACACCACACCCAAATCACTGCTTTGGCCTCTAAAAGATCACCAGCACTGCAAGAAAGATGGCCATTTCCTGAACCATCCAACCACAACCACCACCATCCACTAACTTATCTCCTGCCACATGCTCCCCACAACCACCGGAAATCCTCCCCATATCACAAACCCGCAAGCTCAAAACCCACGCCCCGAGTCAACTACATCGGCCGTGGAGGCAAGTCAACCTCCACCATCGACCGCTTCCCTTGCCATTACCAAACTTCTCACGCCCTTCTCAACCACCTCAAGCCACCGCTGATCCCCTCACTCCCGAGATCCACTTCCAAACTTCCAATTCGCCACTTAGCCGTGACTTTCCAACCGCCGCGAATCGGTGATAACCACCATCCAACCACCGCCACAGAGCTCCCACGCCTGGTCGCCAAGCTCCGCTTTCCACCTCCGGCCGCTAATCGAAGCTTCCATACCATGCAAGACATGACCCCCAATCACCGCCTCTTACAACCAACCCTCATAACTTTACAAAATAATACAAACCCTAACCCTAATCCCCAAGCCCAATATCATATTCCAAACCTCATAACCCTCAACCAACTAATCTCACTTATTTTGACCAAGCCCAAAGTCAATTTCCAATCCCATATCCCTCAACCAAATTCCAAACCCATTTTTACACAAGCCCATCCCAAAATTCCAAAGACATATACCTCCCTTCAATAAGCCCAATTCTTCTACTCAAGCCCAAAATACACAAGCCCAAAACCGAAAACCACATATGCCTCTCTCTCGATCCCGATGCGACATCCCTACCCTAAAATCTTTCCTAGACGTCAGAATCGGCAATTCCAATCCTCCGCTCCCTATGGTTCTGGCCACCCTACATCGTAGTGAGCCTCATTGCTTTATTTTCTAAGGAAGAAATTCAGTGTTATGGTCGAGCCATCCAAGCTTGCTTCGTGGGAAGTTCTCCTTCTAGCAGCCATCGATGGATGCCATCTCTGAAGTTCTTTGTTTCTCCCGATCCCGCGGGAGCTCTCCGATTTCGCTGCTTGATAACCCAGATGTGTTGACTAGTTGACAACCGAAGAGGATTATTCCGTGATTTGGGTTCGCCGCATATGGTAACGCTAATGGTCGTGGTATGCGTGTTTTCAAACGGAGCACCTGATTTGCATGCTCCGCAATCCCCCATCAGTGCCTCGCTCGGTAAGTCTCCTTACTTACCTGCTCATTTTATTCATCTCGAATCGCTTTATTCTCTATTGTCGGGCTATTGGTACTCCTCACAGGTTGATCACGCAACCGCCTCTAGTGAATAGACCATCCGCTGCTAGGGTTTTGGCTCGAGATGATGTCTCGCCGCCTTTGTTGCCGCTAGATTTGACTGGTGAGGGAGAGTCCGGTCTCCGGCAGTGATGTTGTTTTGAGAAGGTTCCCGCCATTGTATCACCTGTAAGCACCTGGGGCACGCCGAGGGCTGTCATGTCTCAAACCCAAGTCTCGTAAGTCTCCTCCTTCTGGAGGATAAGGTCCCTGATGAGGGAAAACCCATGGTTCCACTGACGTGTACCACCTGGCCAAGGCCTAGTACCCAAGATGTTGACATTATCGACACTCCCCTAGTGGCATGTTGCCGCTAGTGTTGTCTGCCCCAGCTGGGATAGTCCGTCATCGATTCGGCCTCACTACTTGAGGATGTCCCTCCGATGATGGTCTCGGATGCAGCCCAGTCGCTACTCAAGACACCTGCGCGGCTCGAGCCTATCATCGCGGATCCTCACCCAGCTGATGAGGAGATACAGATTGGGGCACCTGCTCCTATCCAGATCACAGCAGCTCAGTCAGCGGCAGATGATGGTTCGGATGCAGCTCAGTCGCCACTCATTACACTGCCAGATCTCGAGCTAATCGCGCGGATCCTCACCCTGCTGACGAGGAGATACAGATCGGGGCACCTGCTCCTCGCCCAGATCACGCAGCTCAGTCAGCGACAGATGCAGCTCAGTCGCTACTCAAGACATGGCAGCCTCGAGCCTATCGCTACTGGATCCCTCACGTGGTCGATGAGGAGATACAGACTGGGCACCTGCTTTGTCCAGATTATGCAATTCAGTCACGGCATGATGATAGATCGATGCGCCTCACCGCCACTCAGCTCACTTGAGGCTTTGAGCCTATCGTCATGGATCCTCACCCGGCTGATGAGGAGATCTCAGATCTGGGTACTGCTCCCGCCTAGACCGTGACTGCTCAGTCGCCGCAGAGTCGATGCGCTCAGTCAGTCAGCCAAGACACTGCACGATTGCCGAGCCTATCATCATGGATCCTTTTCCACCACAAAGTTTCACAAACTGCACTCGCAGGAGAAGTCAGCAGCATGAACGCATTCCTACTGCTCCCTACTTGATGATCATTTCCATGTGTTATCATTGTAGTCATTTTATTTCCTTTTTCCATTTATCGCCTTGTACTAGCTTATTTATGCTCTGAGGTTTGGTTCTTGTCCCCTCCGTTGTACTCATCTTGCTTTTATATATGATGTGGGGTCCCGCCTAACCCCCACCTCCATGGTGGATTTTAATAAAAAAAACCCTAAACCCTAAACCCTAAACCCTAAACCCTAAACCCTAAACCCTAAACCCCAAACCCCTAACCCTAAACCCCTAAACCCTAAACCCCTAAACCCTAAACCCTAAAACCCTAAACCCATAACCCTAAACCCTAAACCCCAAAACCCTAAACCCTAAACCCTAAACCCTAAACCCTAAACCCTAAACCCTAAAACCCTAAACCCTAAACCCTAAACCCTAAAACCCTAAACCCTAAAACCCTAAACCCTAAACCCTAAACCCTAAACCCTAAACCCTAAAACCCTAAAACCCTAAACCCTAAACCCTAAACCCTAAACCCTAAACCCTAAACCCTAAAACCCTAAACCCTAAACCCTAAAACCCTAAACCCTAAAACCCTTAAACCCTAAACCCTAAACCCTAAACCCTAAACCCTAAACCCTAAAACCCTAAACCCTAAACCCTAAACCCTAAACCCTAAACCCTAAACCCTAAACCCTAAACCCTAAACCCTAAACCCTAAACCCTAAACCCTAAACCCAACTTTCTAACCTCTCTTACTTTCTCTCTACACAAATTCTTCTCAACTCTCTCTGTTACCAAGTTTGTTTTTCAAAGTCCGACAACCGGCATGGCCTCACCGGAGGCTCAGTGAACCACCACCGCCGGCCCACCACTGGCCATCACCACGGATCCAAAGACCACCACGGCCCTCCTCTTCATGCCTAAGAACCAAAACAATGCCAAGAATCCATTCCATCCGCTACGGCTTGCATCACAACACCATCCCACCACAACTCCATCCCACCCCAAACCGCCACCTCCACCATGGTCAACTCCTCCACCACAACTCCATCCCACCACAACTCCATCCCACCCCAAACCGCCACCTCCACCATGGCTAACTCCTCTATCACTTGCCAACCTTATGCGATCATTCAAGCTTGCTGCAAATCCCTCCCAATACCCAATCATCCTCCTTGGCTTTCACCTCCCACAAGCTTGCTGCAAATCCTTCCAATACCCAAACATCCTCACTAAGAATGACCCACCTAACCCCCACCCCAACTCACTCGCCTTCCTCCCTCAACAAACCACCACTTGCCACAGATCCTCGAGCACATCCCAAGACCATCCCACCCCTACCACCACTTCCCGCAACTCACCCAAGAACCACCAAACCCGAAGCACCCCCACAACCGAGCCAAACCCACCAACTCACCCAACTCACCCAACCCAATCCACGGCTTTCAACTCTCAACGAGTCAACTACAGATCAACGGCCATTTCCGGCTTCACCCCATCACAGCCACCACCTCCTACAACCTTCCCGACGTCCCTCCAACCCCAAGCCACCTCAAACTCGCGGAAATTACCTCCCCACACACTCAACCCGCAAGTTCATGACCCACATCCTATGACTACAAGATCTGGCAATCACGGCCAACCAAACTCACCCACCGCACGGCCCTTCTCATCCCTCCACCGACGTCCCACATCCCGAAGTTTATTCCCCACCCCATCGCTGGATTTCTCAAGCTTTCCAGCCTCCCCAAAACACCCAAACCCGCAAGCCACCAACCACCACCCTCCTTTCCATGGCCGCGGCCTTCTCCAACTTCCGCTCCACCTCGCCGACCTGGCCAAACCACCACCGCCCTCCAAAACCGTGGAACAAATCTCAGCCCCCACGCCTAAAATTTCCAGCAGCCGCCCCTTTGTCCAACAAACAAAACAAAACATCACAATCCTAACCCTAACCCTAGCACCCTTTACCAAGCTCCAAGATTCGCCCAATACCCCACTCAAACACTTAACCCATCCCTCCCTCAAGAAACTTCAACTCATTTAATGAAACTAATAATTTAACCCAACCCATTTAAGCCTAAACCAAAAAGCCCAACCCTCCAACACTAAACCCAACCAATATAAACAAACCCAAAACAAAATTCCAAACTTCAACAACCCAAATTCCAAACCTCAAATTCCAACTCCATTGAATTAATCACGCCCTTAAATCCAAATTCTAAAACTCCATAACCCTTAACCCGATTTCTACCACCCAAGGCCTAAACCCGAACCTTCCTATTCTTCCATTGTCAACCCTACCACTCTCCTCGACCCCGATGCCCCTGCCTCAAAAATCTTTCTTGATGTCGCTTCGTGGCATCCGACTCTGGATATTCCTTTTAGACCCAAGATCTCTCCAACATGGGGAACCACCCATCATCTTTTCACCTCAGAGATCACGGCCATGGCGCAACCATCTCGCACTCTCTCAGGTAAGTTTTCCTTCGCCGCCTTCTATGGACATAATCGTAAAATTTTTGTTTCCCAGTCTTAAAGGAAATTCCTAGATTTCTCCCTCGATAACCCGACACATCCTCATTAAGTTATCTACTGGAGGAGGATTACTCTCGCATTTGGTCATGCGACAATCGTGGTATCGCTAATGGTCGCGTGATGCGATATTCAAGTGGGAGTAAGGATTTCACTGCTCCATGGAGTCTCCGATTGCTCCTGCCCTGGGTATCTCCGCCTTACCTACCTGAGCACACTTTATTCAATCGCAACCGCCTTTACTCCATTGTCGCCGCCATCTAGATTCCCTCACTGGTCGACCACGCCACCCGCCTCCGCCAATAGACCATCCGTGGGCTCGTGGTTTTAATCGAGTATGATATTTCGAGGCCTCTTGTTCCACCTGATCTGATTGAGAGGGGGACATGTGATTCTGGGCAGAGTGTTGTCTTTGAGAAGGTGCCCGATTATTGTACCAAGCATGTTTGTATCTCGGCATTCTCATGGAGGCTTGTTTCACTACTAATCCAAGTCTCCGCAAGGTACAACCCCAGGCCCCACACCACGCCTCCTCACCGACGGCACGCCCACTTCTCCTCCCATCGCCAAGACGCAGTGATTTCCGATCACAGCACTCCATAAGCCCTATCTGGGTGTATCCTCACTCCTGAGTGAGCGAGGAGGCACAGCGCCGGAGTCCGACTGTGCGCTTGCCTGTGCACGCATTCTCCTGACCCGCTTTTCAGCTTTGATACGTATGATAGATCCGACGACATTCTTCATGATAACACTATTTTACTTGAGCCCAATCGAGGATATCGAGGGCCACCTGTGGAGCCTCTACAGTGGTCTCGCCCCCGAGGATGTGCCTTCCGATTTGTGCACCTTACATGTGGGATTCAACACCCACCTGTGGACGCCCATCCTCGCCTCGACGAGGAGATTGACACCGCGACCGGTGCCCATGGTATATCGAGGGATGACTTCACCGACCTGGACACCGATCCCAAGAAGTGAGGACCCCGTGGAGATGATGTACCATTTTCTCACCGATTCCGACAAGTGCTAGACACCATATTCCTCCTGGATGCCGTGGATTGACAGCTTAGCTGCAGAGAGAGTGTCCGCTTTCCGCATGATTTCACCACCGCCACTGCGAAGAAACGCTGGTCACAGAAACGCATGGACGCTTCCCGCCCTCCCTACTTGATGATTAGTTCCATTATATGGAACATTCTGGGATTAGTAAGGCCCTCACTGCTCGTCTGCTTCGAGGAAGCTTATCCGCCACAATCAGACACTTTTATTTGTATTCTGGAGCCTTTTCTTTGTTCTCGACAGACCTGAGGCTACCCAGATTCGCCTGGGATGGACCATGTCAGTATCCTCCCGCCTCGGAAGATTTGGGTATTCTGGCTACTCCGCTTACCTTGGATATTGTCGAGGATGCGGCCAGTCCTTCATTGCCAAGTTAGTCACTCTCTTTCTACTCCTGCTTTTATTTCTTTTGTTTATGCCACTGCTCTATCCTTGTTCTGGAGGAGTCGTGGATGCCCTTCGCGCTTTTGCCGATAATCTTGACAATCCTTGATGGCTCTGGGTGACTTTAATGTTGTCCAATCTTTATCTCGAGATCTCTCAGCGCCATATCTCGCACTCAAACCGCTATCGATGCCTTTAATTTTGCTTTATTGATTGTGGTTTGAGGATGCCGGTTTTCTTGGGAGTCCTTATACCCGACTAATGGTCGTACTCGCAGACGCCTCGGATCGGGTGGTTTGCAACCCCAACGGGTTCTAGGCTCTCTCTACTTTAAAGGTCACCCACCTCAACCGAGACCGCTTCCGATCATTCGCCTCCTCATCGCTCTTGATTGGGTTTCGATCAGCGGTCCTGGCTCGCTTCGTGTTCCTACACCCCGGCTCAATCACTCCGATTTCATGGACACCGCTCGCTAGCCTTGGTCCGACCGCCCCTGCAATGGATGCGGGCCTTCAGCCAGGTCGGCGCGTCCTGTCGTGGTCCGAAAGCTCTGAACAAAGATGTTTTCTGAACATCGCAGATAGTGGTTAGAGAGGCCGAGGAGGAGGTGGCCTGCCTGGGAGCACCGACTGACATTTCCGGTTCCCCGAGGATAGATCCGCTTGTTCCGAGGCTGTGGCTCTACCGTTACGTGCCTTATCCAACGAGGAGACTTTTCTTAGATGCCTCTCCGTGTCGATGGGTCCGGGAGGGGGACTCCAACACCCGCTTCTTTCATGCGATGGCCAGGAAGAAGCGCCAGCAGTGTTTTGTCCATAGGATCCAGGCTGATGACTCCTCTTGGCTTTCTGAGCCTTCAGAGATTGCGAGTTCGGCTGTTCAGTTCTTCCAGAGCTTACTCGCCGGTGATCCCAGTCCGTCTCAGCCTCATGATTTTTCTGGTATTCCGAGATTAGTTTCCCACGAGGATGAGGACGACCTCTGTAGGATTCCCCGAGTATGGATGAGATTCGCAGAGCGGTTTTCTCTATCGACCCGCTTAGCGCCCCGGGCCTCGATGGTTTCGTAGTAAATTTTACTGTGCATGTTGGGATTTTATTTGCAAGTGATTTGTTGGCTACTGTGACTGGATTTCTTCACTGTGTTCGCCCATGCCCCTGGGGTTTCAGCCCACTCTCCCGGTTCTCCCGCCCAGAAGGCTTCCCTGCTCACTTGGTCCGATTTCGCACCTATTAGTTTGTGTAATGTCGAGAGCAAGATCCTCACGAAGCTCCTCGCTGCTCGCCTCGCCGATCCTTCCTAGGATTATCTCGCCTCCTCGTGAGTGGTTTTGTTCCGGCCCGGTCATCCATGATAATGTACTCTTGTCCAGAGTCGGTTCACGATCCGAATGAAGGACCCGTGGAGTAATGTCGTGTCAAGCTTGATATGGCTAAAGCTACGATAAGATGTCTTGGTCCTTTGTTCTTCAGATGCTTCTGGCCTTCTGCTTCCCGAGCGGTGGGTTTCTCTTATATATAGGCCATTTCCGGTCCGTGGTATTCTGCTCGGTTAACTGGACCACCCACCGCTTCTTTCATCCTTAGGTGGCTTACTAGTAGGTGATCCCCTATCCCCTGCTTATTTATTATTGTCACCGAATCTCTTTCTCGCTGCCCGACACTTTATTTGTCCTGCCCCCTATGCAAGACACCACCTCCGCTCGATGATGGTTTCGTGATCCGAGCTTATGGATGATATTGTTATTTTGCTAATGGGAGCAAGTCCAAGATGCGCCTGCTTGATGAGCTTCCTTCACCACTATCGCCTATCTCCCACAACAGATTAATCGCACTCAAGAGCAGCCTTCTATGTGGGAAGTTTGCCCTCTTCCCGTCAGCGACTATCCGCTCTCTTACTAGTTTTCAGCAGACAGTGACCTCGCCTTTCACTTACCTTGGGTGCCCTGGCCTATGTCGAGCGCCTGTGATTCGCTACTTTGATGATTTGATCGCCAAGGTCCGTAATGTGATCTCCGGGTGGTCTAATCGCTCGCTTTCTTTGGCGGCAAGCTTGTTCTTATCGTACACGTGCTTTCCTCCATGCCTCTCCATTTACTTCATGCCCTTAGACCGCCTCGACACCGTTGTTCATCGTCTGAGCGCCTATTTACCCGCTTCTCCGGGCGAGCATCGACACTCGCCTGCAAGATTCATCGGTGTCTGTGGGTCTCTATTTGCTACCCGACATCGAGGGCGGCTTGGCATTAGATCCTTTTTCGAGCCGGGCCGAGGCTCTCGAGATTAAGCTCTGTGGCGCTGCCGACCGGCCCCTCCGGGCTTCCTTTATGAAGTCTAAGCACTGCCGATCCGAGCATCCGGGATGATTCGGCTCAGATCCCGCTTCTCTTTGGCGCCGCTTTGTAAGATTCGGCATCACCGAACCCCACGTCACCGGGCGGATTAGATCCGGGACCGTAGCTTTTGGTATGATTGTTGGCTCAACCCTCTCCGCTGCTCACGTACAACCCCGATCGGGCTTCTTCTGCCTCTGCCTCTGCCTTTTGAGGGGCATCAGATGGGATGTATGTAGGTTGAGACCTTACTTCCACCCTCCGCTGTTGAGCAGCATCCTTTGGTTCCGATTCCTGGCCCCATGAGGGTCCCGACCTGATGCGTGGACCTTTCTAATGATGGAGATTTTTCTCTCGAGGACCGCTGGGATCTTGTTCTGGACTCTAGACCTACTGTATGAGGTTTGTTCCTTTATCCGGCGAGATTGATCCTCCGTGGTGTCTTTCTTCCTCCGGGCGCTTATCATGGGGTTACCCGGCCACTTGATGATGCCCTCTCGCACCCGGGCTTCTACATGGTTTCGAGATGTCTTTGCAATGGAGCTGTGGAGACTGCTAGACACCTTTTTCTTGAATGCCCTCACGCCGCATGTGTTTGGCTTCACTTTCATCGCCACTTCTGCTTAGCAGATCCCCGCTTTATCTCCCCTTATGCTTTACTTCTTCATTGAGACGCTGTGTTCTTCCCAAGAAAGATATTCGGGTCCTCCTTCCTTGCTTCATCTTATGGCAAGTTTGAAGGCCCGAAATGTCGCTCGATCTGATGCTTCGCTTTTCGTGCGGTGTAGTGTTATTTTTCGTGTGATTTCGACTTGAAGCTGGCAGTGGCCGCTTTGGCTTCAAGGCGTCCCACCGTGAGGGGTCATGCAGACGCTGCTCGCAGATGGTTTACTGATCATTCGCTCACCCTCATAGGCCTGTTCGTCTCGATTTCTGGCTGAGACCTCCGAGGGGCGTGGTCAAACCGAGTGTGGACTTGATGCTCTCGCAGCAACCCCGGATGTCTCGTCACCGGAGGGATTTTCGTGGATCACTGTGGACGGTCCTCGCCGCCGGATGTTTCTCGACACCATCCCATCCTATTCGCAGAGATCGACTGCAGCTTTACGAGGGTCTTAAAATGGTCACCGACCTTGGTTATTCTTGTCCTGAGCTAGAATCTGATTCCGCTACTGCAGCTTGCTTGATCACCTCTCAAGATCCCGGCAGATGGGAGTTCACTTACATTCTAGCTAGGATTAGAGCCCTCCGCGACACGCACTCGATCGCCATTCGCCATGTTTTCCGTGGAGGCCACCACAATGGCCGACTTCATGGCCAACCTGGCTTGCTCACACCGCGACTCAAGCAATGGCTCCATTACCATAGTGCCCTTCCCCATGGTTTGGCGGGTATTCTTCGGCTTGACGCGCAGGAGACTCCTTACATTAGGAGATGACCTTCGTTTCATTCACTTTCCTCGAGACAAAGACTTTTATCTTCTTATTTTGTTCTCAGCACTGCTCATTTATTTCTGAGGTTTTGGTATTTGTCCCTCCAAAGGTACTTCTCTTACTTTTATATACGTGATGTGAGGGTCCTACTTAACCCCCACCACACATCGGTGGCTTCAAAAAAAAAAAACCCTAAACCCCAAAACCCTAAACCCTAAACCCTAAACCCTAAACCCTAAACCCTAAACCCTAAACCCTAAACCCTAAACCATCTTGATCTCCTGCTTCCTCTCCATCCAAGTTTCCTTCACCTTGCAAAATTTCTCTGCTCTTATTTCTTAAATCTTGATCCTAGAAACCATGGCTAATGCCTGCCTGGATGGTCAGACATGATGATCGCAAGCTAAAGTTCTTGGAGTTGAAAGCCAAGAGAACCTACCGCTTCATAGTATTTAAGATCGAGGAGAAGCGTATGTGTCATCAATGGAAAAACCTAGTGAGCCAACCTCAAACCTCATGAAGATTTTTCTCTGCCACCTTCCCGCCGAGGAGTGCCGATATGTGCGGTATGATTATGATTTTGTTACCGAAGAGAACCACCAAAAGCTCTGATTTTCTTCATTGCATGGTCTCCCGACACCTGCAAGAGTGAAGCAAGATGATTTATGCAAGCTCCAAGGATGTGTTCAAGAGAGAGCTAGATGGCATTCAAATAGAGTTGCAGTAACCGATCCATCTCGAGATGGGTCTCTGACGATGTTAAAGACCGTGCCAACTAAATAAAGTCCCCGATCTCAAAGAATGGAGATCCTTTTATGTTTTGTGCTTTCACCTAAAGATGAAATGTTAATAGTTTGGGTGGCGACTTGAATCTAACCGAATTATGATATTGGTTTGTTGTTCAAGTTTCGCCAATGCAGATTCTCGCTCTAGAACCATTTCAAGTGGTCCGTATGATGTCTTTATTGATTTGTCGTGGTGTGGAAGTTATGGGATGAGTGGCTACTTATAGCTATTTCTTCAAGCTAAGGTGTTTCAGATGATGGGGATGGATAACCCTCGTTAGGATTGTTTTTACTTCGAAAATGGATGTTTCATTTTGGACTTTATAAATGAATGTTTCATTCTTCTTGTTAAAAAAAACCCTAAACCCTAAACCCTAAACCCTAAACCCTAAACCCTAAACCTCTAAACCCTAAAACCCTAAACCCTAAACCCTAAACCCTAAACCCTAAACCCTAAACCCTAAACCCTAAACCCTAAACCCTAAACCATCCGAGCATCCGGGATGATTCAGCTTCAGATCCCGCTTCCTCTTCAAGGCCGCTTGTAAGATCTCGGTATCACCGAACCCCACGCTCACGGGCGGATTAGATCCGGGACCGTAGCTTTTGGTATGATTGTTGGCTCAACCCCTCTCCACTGCTCACGTACAACCCCGACCGGGCTTCTTCTGCCTCTGCCTCTGCCTTTTGAGGGGCACTCAGATGGGATGATGTAGGTTGGAGACCTTACTTCCACCCTCCGCTGTCAGAGCGATCCTTTGTTCCGATTCCTGGCCCCATGCGAGGTCCCGACCGGACGCGTGGACCTTTCTAATGATGGAGATTTTTCTCCGAGGACCGCTGGGATCTTGTCTCGGACTCTAGACCCACTGTATGAGGTTTGTTCCTTTATCCGGCAGAGATTGATCCCTCCGTGGTGTCTTTCTTCCTCCGGGCGCTTATCATGGGTTACCTCGGCCACTTGATGATGCCCTCTCAGACCCGGGCTTCTACATGGTTTCGAGATGTCTTTGCAATGGAGCTGTGGAGACTGCTAGACACCTTTTTCTTGAATGCCCTCACGCCGACATGTGCTTGACTTCACTTTCATCGCCACTTCTGCTTAGCAGATCCCCGCTTTATCTCCCCTTATGCTTTACTTCTTCATTGAGACGCCGTGGTTCCTCCCAAGAAGATATTCTGGTCCTCCTTCCTTGCTTCATCTTATGGCAAGTTTGAAGGTCCGAAATGCCGCTCGATCTGATGCTTCTGCTTTTCGTGCGTAGTGTTATTTTTCGTGTGATTTCGACTTGAGTCAGGCGGGTCGCCGGCTTCAAGGCGTCCCACCGTAGGGGTCATGCGACGCTGCCGCAGATGGTTTACTTGATCATCTCGCTCACCCCATAGGCCCTGTCTCGTCTCGATTTCGTTGAGACCTCCGAGGGCGTGGTCAAACCGAGTGTGGATTTGATGCTCTCGCAAGAACCCCGGATGTCTCGTCACGGAGGGATTTTCGTGGATCACCGTGGATCTGGCCCTCGCCGCCGGATGTTTCTCGACACCATCCCATCCTATTCGCAGAGTCGACTGCAGCTTACGAGGGTCTTAAAATGGTCACCGACCTTGGTTATTCTTGTCCTGAGCTAGAATCTGATTCCGCTACTGCAGCTTGCTTGATCACCTCTCAAAGATCCCGGCAGATGGGAGTTCACTTACATTCTAGCTAGGATTAGAGCCCTTCGCGACACGCGACTCGATCGTCATCTCGCCATGTTTTCCGTGAGGCCACCACAACGGCCGACTTCATGGCCAACCTGGGCTTGCTCACACCTGCACTCAAGCAATGGCTCCATCACCATAGTGCCCTTCCCCATGGTTCATGGGTATTCTTCTGCTTGACGCCAGGAGACTCCTTACATTAGAGATGACCTTCGCTTCATCTCACTTTCCTCGAGACTCGCACTTTTATCTTCTTATTTTGTTCTCAGACTGCTCATTTATTTCTGAGGTTTTGGTATTTGTCCCTCCAAAGGTACTTCTCTTACTTTTATATATGTGATGTGTAGGGTCCCAGCTAACCCCCACCACACCGGTGGCTTAAATAAACCCTAAACCCTAAACCCTAAACCCTAAACGAGGGCGATCACCCCATGCCTCCCGCCGCTGAGCACACCACTACTTCACCATCTACTACTCAGTACGTGACGGCTCCCGATCCTATCGCTGCGGATCCTCACCCCTAGGTAGATGAGGAGATACAGATTCCGATGCCCAACTGGGCACTCGCCTAGACATCCACCGCCTGCATAGCCTGGGCCTCATGCCGCACATGATGATGGTCCAGATGCGGCTCAGCATCGCTCAAGACACTCATGGCTTCCGAGCCTATCACACGTGATCCTCACCCCTGTAGATGAGGAGATACTGGATGATGGTTCGGATGTCGGTTCAGTCGCCGCCAAGACACCTGCGGCTTCCGAGCCCTGTCACTGCGGATCCTCACCCGGCTGATGAGGAGATACAGACGGGGCACTCGCCCCGCCCAGATCGCCTGGCCTCAGTCGCGATGATGATGGTTCGGATGCAGCTCAGTGCACTACTCAGACACCGGCGGTTTCCCGAGCCTTCACCATGGATCCTCACCCTGGCTGAGGAGGAGATACAGACGGGGCACCTGCTTTCGCCTGGATCACGCAGCTCAGTCATGGCATGAGGACGGTTCAGATGCAGCTCAGTCACGCCAAGACACTCCATGGCTTCCGAGCCCATCGACACGGATACTCATTCTGATTGATGGTAGGAGTCTCAGACAAGATCTCACACCATTACCTCAGCAGAGACGCAGCAGACGCATGGAAAGCTGCCCGCCTCTATACTTGATGATCATTTCCATATGTTATCATTGTAGTCATTTTATTTCTTTTCATTTATTGCTTTGTATCTTGTTTATTTATGCTCTGAGGTTTGGTTCTTGTCCCTCCGCTGTACTTCACTTTACTTTTATATATATGATGTGTAGGGTCCCGCCTAACCCCCACCTCCATGGTGGTTTTAAATAAAACCCTAAACCCTAAAACCCTAAACCCTAAACCCTAAACCCTAAAACCCTAAACCCTAAACCCTAAACCCTAAACCCTAAACCCTAAACCCTAAACCCTAAACCCTAAACCCTAAAACCCTAAACCCTAAACCCTAAACCCTAAACCCTAAACCCTAAACCCTAAACCCTAAACCCTAAACCCTAAAACCCTAAACCCTAAAACCCTAAACCCTAAAACCCTAAACCCTAAACCCTAAAACCCTAAACCCTAAAACCCTAAACCCTAAACCCTAAACCCTAAACCCTAAACCCTAAAACCCTAAACCCTAAACCCTAAACCCTAAACCCTAAAACCTTAAACCCTAAAACCCTAAACCCTAAACCCTAAACCCTAAACCCTAAACCCTAAACCCTAAACCCTAAAAAACCCTAAACCCTAAACCCTAAACCCTAAACCCAAAACCCTAAACCCTAAACCCTAAAACCCTAAAAAACCCTAAACCCTAAACCCTAAACCCCTAAAACCCTAAACCAACCGGGTTCTTCATGTCCATCTGACATGTAGACGCCTGTCTCAGATGGATCATCGAGCCCACTGCCATGGTCGAGTCTCGCGCGTGATTACTTCTGTGGTCTCTAATGGAGGTCCTAGCCGCCTGTGCCCTGATTTTGATTTTATCCCTTCTCCGGTCACTGCTGAGGACGATGTGGATTTATGTAGTGAGTCTGATATGGAGGAGTTACTACAGTGGTTTTTTCTATCGATGCGCATGGCCCCGGTCCCGACGGGTTCCGCAAGAGGTTCTATCGTGCATGTTGGGATGTGATTTCACCGACTTGTTGGTCACTGCTCATGATTACTTTGGGTTCCGCTATGCCTAGGGGTTTCCGAGAGCACTCTTTCGGTTCTTCTTCCGAGTAAGGACTCTCCTGCCTCGGCTGATTTTCGCCAATCAGCTTAGTGTAACGTGAGCAATAAGGTTTTAACTAAATTGCTCACATGCGACCGACACCGTGGTTGCCTCGGATTATTTCTCCATCGCAGAGTGGTTTTGTGCCCGGTAGAGCATTCATGATAATGTGTTGTCGGCATGTGAGCTTGTGCATGATCTTAGTCGTCGCACCCGAGGGCGTAACGTGGTTCAAGTCGATATGGCTAAGGCTTATGATCTGATGTCATGGTCCTTTGTTCTCCGGGATGTCGAGGTGCTTTGCTTCTCGTGAGCAATGGATTTCTTTAGTCTCGGAGGGCTATTTATGGACCTTGGTTTTCTCGTGGTTCGCTAACGGTGTCACCCACTGGATTTTTTCGGCCTCATGGTGGTCTCGCCAGTATGCATCCACTGCCTCCTAGCTTATTCATTATTGTCACCGAGTTTCTATCTAGAGGCCCGGATCGCTTGTACTCTTCGCGACCCTTCCGTGAGATATTGCTCGTCCTGGTCGCCTTCCCATCTCCCATTTGAGTTTTGCGATGATATTGTTCTTTTCGAATGGGAGTAGGCTAGCCTCACGCCGCTTACGGGTTTCCTACATCATTACGAGGTCAAGCTTCAGGCGCTGGTTAGCCACGCCAAGAGCAGCTTTTATGTTCTGGGTTCGATTCCCGCCTCGTAGAGCTATTATTCATACAACTACGGGTTCCAGCAGTATGATCCTCCTTTTCTTATCTTGGCTGCCTTGTTTGTTGGGGCGCCAAGATTGCTCATTTTGATGACCCGCTCTGAGGGTCCGTGAGCGGATTCCGGTCAGCGAACCTACCGCCTCGCTTGGGGGAAGTTAGTGCTTATCTCAGCATGTTCTATCCTCTATGCCTTTGCACTCATTTCATGTCTCACAGGTCCACCGATCGGGGTTATCCAAACAGCTGGAGCTGATATTTACACGCTCCTACGGGGTGATTGTGGTCCCAGGCGCAGGATTCATCTGCGCCACTGGCCTGAGGTGTGTTTTCCTGGAGGAGGGCGGCCCGGCATTAGGTCATTTCGGATCCAGTCAAGCTTTGAGCTTAGCTTCGTGGCGATTTCTGGAGCAATGCTCCTTACGGGCTTCATATACGAAGTCCAAATATCATGCCACCTGCTCACCCCTAAGATGGTAGCTGCTACTCCCGCCTCCCTTATGGAGGCGCCTTCGCTCCATCCGAGATGATGCCGAGCCTCATATACGATGGTTGGTGGGTGTCTGTGATTGTAGCCTCCGTATGATCGCTGGATGGGATCACCCCTTGTACTTCTATAACTCGTGCCGCTCTTCCAGACCGGCTTCCTTTATCAGCGTGGCAATCGTTGAGATAGTGGTAAGCTCCCGGCCGCCTTACCCACGCCAAGAGTCGAGCGCATTGTTTTGATTCCGATATCCATCGGGCGTGTCTCGATGAGCTTCCAGTGGATTCTACCACCGATGGGGTTTTTCATTCGAGATCACTGAGATGGCGCGTGCGCCATGCCACGTAGATGGAGTATTTTCTATGATTTGGCAGCCATATTCCTCCCTGCTATCCTTTTTCTTTGGCGGTCACGCGAGGCTTCCTAGCCAACCGATGATGCCTCGAGTGGACGCCGCCTCAGATGGTTTCTCTGCTTCCGTGACGTGTCACCGAGACTTCCCAAGACTTATTTCTCGAGTGCCCCAAGCTAGCCAGTGTCTGGGAGCATTTCTATCGTGGAGTAGGATCCCATGGATCGCTTTCTATCACCTCACGCGCTACTTCGCCATCGCGCAGATGTGCCCTTCTAGTTCCTCATCTTCTAAGTTATTTTACCTTGCTACATTCCGTGGCATGCGTGGAAGGCTCGAAATGGGTTCCAGTCTCGATTCTCACCCTTTCCGTGGACGCGGTTATTTTCCCGAGTGGTATCGATGTCTCGGCTTATCGGCTCGCTTTGGCTTCAGCCTGCCCGCCACTGGAGGCCGGATTCTCACCATGGATGGGTTACGCGTGATCGATCCCCCGACGGCCTATTCGAAGTTGTTGCTTGACGCCGACCGCCTCCGGTGCGGCTCGTCGACCGCTGATGGGTGTTCGAGGGGTAATCCCGGGTCGTCCACCGCAGGGGTGTTCTTCGAGACCATCGTGGTATGTTTTGGCGGGTTTGACTCTTTCTCGGCCATCATCCGACACTTTATGCGGAGCTTCCAGGCAGACGGAGGGTTCTGAGTCAAGTGCTCACTGGATACTCGCTGTGGAGGTAGAGTCCGATCTCGACCACCGTGGTTTCTCGGGTCCTCTCGAACAGCCTGCTCGACGGGATTATGCCTTATCCTCGCACCGAAGTTAGACTCAAGAGTGTCCTCTCATCTCAGCCTGTGGTTCTAAGCACGCATCCGGAGGCGACATCCGCAATCGACTTCTTAGCCAATCGGGCTTGCACTCTCAGATCGCCCGCCGATTCCTTTCTAAGACGTGACTCGCCCATCTGCTTATCCGGGATTCTTCACCTGACGCACGTGAGACTCCTTACATTAGAGATGACCTTCGCTTCATTCATTGCTCTCGAGACCGCATTATTTATTTTCTTATATTATTCTCAGACATCGCTCATTTATTTCTGAGGTTTTGGTCTTTGTCCCTCCAACAGTATTTCACTTACTTTTTATATACGTGACTGTGGGTCCTGCCTAACCCCCACCACACCGGTGGCTTAAAAAAACCCTAAAAACCCTAAACCCTAAACCCTAAACCCTAAAACCCTAAACCCTAAACCCTAAACCCTAAAACCCTTAAACCCTAAACCCTAAACCCTAAAACCTTAAACCCTAAACCCTAAACCCTAAAAAAACCCTAAACCCTAAACCCTAAACCCTAAACCCTAAACCCTAAACCCTAAACCCTAAACCCTAAAACCCTAAACCCTAAACCCTAAACCCTAAACCCTAAACCCTAAAAACCCTAAACCCTAAACCCTAAAACCCTAAACCCTAAAACCCTAAACCCTAAACCCTAAACCCTAAACCCTAAACCCTAAACCCTAAACCCTAATCGTCCGCTTTTACGGCAAGCTTGTTCTTATCGACACGTGCTTTCCTCCATGCCTCCATTTACTTCATGCCCTTAGACCGCCTCGACACCGCTGATTCATCGTCCTGAGCGCCTATTTACCCGCTCTCCGGGCGAGCATCGATACTCGCTTGCACAGATTCATCGGTGTCTGTGGGTCTCTATTTGCTACCCGACATCGAGGGCTGCTGGGCATTAGATCCTTTTTCGAGCCGGGCCGAGGCTCTCGAGATTAAGCTCCTGTATGCCACGACCGGCCCCTCCGGGCTTCCTTTATGAAGTCTAAGTACTGCTGATCCGAGCATCCGGGATGATTCAGCCTAGATCCTCGCTTCCTCTTAAGCGCCGCTTTGTAAGATTCGGTATCACCGAACCCCACGTCACCGCGTGATTAGATCCGGGACCGAGCTTTGGTATGATTGTTGGCTCAACCCTCTCCGCATTGCTCACGTACAACCCCGACCGGCTTCTTCTTGCCTCGCCTCTGCCTTTTTGAGGGGCACTCAGATGGGATGTATGTAGGTTGAGACCTTACTTCCACCCTCCGCTGTTGAAAGTGCATCCTTTGGTTCCGATTCCCTGGCCCCATGAGGGTCCCGACTCAGATGCGTGGGACCTTTCTAATGATGGAGATTTTTCTCCGAGGACCGCTGGGATCTTGTTCGGACTCTAGACCCACTGTATGAGGTTTGTTCCTTTATCCGGCGAGATTGATCCTCCAGTGGTGTCTTTCTTCCTCCGGGCGCTTATCATGGGGTTACCCGGCCACTGGATGATGCCCTCTCGCACCCGGGCTTCTACATGGTTTCGAGATGTCTTTGCAATGGAGCTGTGGAGACTGCTAGACACCTTTTCTTGAATGCCCTCACGCCGCATGTGTTTGGCTTCACTTTCATCACCACTTCTGCTTTAGCTGATCCCCGCTTTATCTCCCCTTATGCTTTACTTCTTCATTGAGACGTCAGGTTCCTTCCCAAGAAGATATCTCGGTCCTCCTTCCTTGCTTCATCTTATGGCAAGTTTGAAGGTCCGAAATGTCGCTCGATTTGATGCTTCTGCTTTGCAGTGTAGTGTTATTTTTCGTGTGATTTCCGACTTAAGCTGGCAGGGCCGCTCGGCTTCAAGGCGCCCCACCAGTAGGGGTCATGCAGACGCTGCTCGCAGATGGTTTACTTGATCATCTGGCTCACCCTCATAGGCCTGCTCGTCTCGATTTCTGGCTGAGACCTCCGAGGGGCGTGGTCAAACCGAGTGTGGATTTGATGCCTCGCAGCAACCCCGGATGTCCGCCGCCGAGGGATTTTCGTGGATCACTGTGGACTGGCCTCGCCGCCGGATGTTTCTCGACACCATCCCATCCTATTCGCAGAGTCGACTTGCAGCTTTACGAGGGTCTTAAAATGGTCACCGACCTTGGTTATTCTTGTCCTGAGCTAGAATCTGATTCCGCTACTGCAGCTTGCTTGATCACCTCTCAAAGATCCCGAGCATGGGAGTTCACTTACATTCTAGCTAGGATTAGAGCCCTTCATGACACGCACTCGATCGCCATTCGCCATGTTTTCCGTGGAGGCCACCACAATGCCGACTTCATGGCCAACCTGGCTTGCTCACACCTGCACTCAAGCAATGGCTCCATCACCATAGTGCCCTTCCCCATGGTTTGCATGGTATTCTTCTGCTTGACGCTGCAGGAGACCTCCTTACATTAGGAGATGACCTTCGCTTCATTCACTTTCCTCGAGACTCGCACTTTTATCTTCTTATTTTGTTCTCAGACTGCTCATTTATTTCTGAGGTTTTGGTATTTGTCCCTCCAAAGGTACTTCTCTTACTTTTTATATATGTGATGTGAGGGTCCTGCTTAACCCCCACCACACCGGTGGCTTCAAATAAAAAAAACCCTAAACCCTAAACCCTAAACCCTAAACCCTAAACCCTAAACCCTAAACCCTAAACCCTAAACCCTAAACCCTAAACCCTAAACCCTAAACCCAAAACCAAAACCAACTTTCCAACCTCTCTCTAACTTTCTCTCTCTAGCAATATTCTCTCAACTCTTTTATTTTTTACTTAAGTTTGTGCTCTCGGCCATGGCCTCACCGGAGGCCCCACCGCCGGCTCCACCGCCGGCACCACCACCGGATCCACCGCCGGCTGCTCCTCCTCATGCCGGCAACCAAATGACCGGCCAACTATCCACTCCATCCGCTGCGGTTTCCATCACAACACCATCCCACCACAACTCCATCCCACCCCAAACCGTCACCTCCACCATGGTCAACCCCCCTACCTCGGCAAACCTTGCTCATATAGCCGTTACCGATGACACCCACTTGCTGCCACCACCCTCCACAACCCGGCCAAACACTGCCCAAATGACTGCTCTTTCACCCCACACTTACCTTGATAATCTGCCCACAACCGCCGCCTCACTGGCCATGGAGGGGGCCTTTGGTTCACAGACAACAAACCACGACGAATCTTCACAAATCCAGCCGAACCACCACTCCAATCCATCACAAACCAGCCAAATAGTTACATCCACCAACCCAAAGCCACGAGCTCCCATGAAAAGACCCCCGAAACCGAACCAAAACCCATCACGCAACACAAACCCATCCACCCAAACCGAACAGCCCGTGAGTTCACCGAACCCAAATCGGCGAGCTCAACCTTCCCCTACCTTGGCCGAGGCCTCCATTGACGTGCCACACCTTGAAGAAACTCACCACTACATCGCCGGACCTCCCCAAGATTTTCAGCCACCTCAAAACACCCAAAGCCGTGAGCCACCTATGTCTTCAAGATCGGCAATCACGGCCAACAAATCCCACCCACCGGCCGGTCCACCACATCCCTCCACCGACGTCCCACATCCCGAGTTTATTTCCCACCCCACCGCCGGATTTCCACAAGCTTTTCAGCCTCTCCAAAACTCCCAAACCCGAAAGCCACCTACCACCACCCTCCTTTCCGCGGCTGCCGGCCTTCTCCAACTTCCGTCCACCTCGCCGGCTCCGTCAAACCATCACCGGCCCTCCAAAACCGTGAACAAACCTCAGCCTCCACGCCAACTATTCCAGCAGCCGCCGCCCCCCATTTTGCTCAACAAACAAAAGCAAAAACATAACACTCCTAACCCTAACCCTAGCACCATTTCCCAAGCCCAACATTCGGCCCATTACCCCACTCAAACACTTAACCCATCCCTCCCTCAGCAGCCCAACTCATTTAATGAAGCCAATAAATCTAATCCAGCCCATTTAAGCCAAAATCAAAAAGCCCAACCCTTTAACATTAAACCCAACCAACATAAACAAGCCCAAAATAAAATTCCAGCCCAACAACCCAAATTCCAGCCCATTGGAATTAATCACAGCCCCTTAAATCCAGCCCAAAACTCCATAACTCTTAACCCAATTTCTACCACCCAAGGCCTAAACCCAAAACCTTCCTATGCTTCCATTATTAACCCGGCCTCTCTCCTCGATCCCGATGCCCCCTACCTCAAAAATCTTTCCTGATGTCGCTTCGTGGCATCCGACTCTGATATTCCTTTAGACCCAAGATCTCTCCAACATGGGGAACCAACCATCATCTTTTCACCTCAGAGATCACTGCCATGGCGCAACCATCTCGTGACTCTCTCGTTGGTAAGTTTTCCTTCGGCCGCCCTTCTATGGACATAATCGAAAATTTTTGTTTCCCTAGGTCTTAAAGGAAATTCCAGATTTCTCTCCTCGATAACCGACACATCCTCATTAAGTTATCTACTGGAGGAGGATTACTCGCGATTTGGTCATGGCATAATCGTGGTATCGCTAATGGTCGCGAGATGCGATATTCAAGCTGGAGTAAGGATTTCACTGCTCCATGGAGTCTCCGATTGTTCCTGGCTCTGGTATCTCCCGCCTTACCTACCTGAGACACTTTATTCATTGCAACCGCCCTTTACTCCATTGTCGCCGCCATCGCAGACTCCCTTACTGGTCGACCACGCCACTCGCCTCCGCCAATAGACCATCCGTGGGCTCGTGGTTTTAATCGAGTATGATATTTCGAGGCCTCTTGTTCCACCTGGATCCGGATTGGAGAGGGGACACGTGATTCTCGGCAGAGTGTTGTCTTCGAGAAGGTGCCCGATTATTGTACCAAGATGTTCAGTATCTCTGCATTCTCATGGAGGCTTGTTTCACCACTAATCCAAGTCTCCGCAAGGTACAACCCCGGCCCCACACCACATCTCCCACCGACGGCACGCCCACTTCTCCTCCCATCGCTCAAGACGCAGTGATTTCCGATCACAGACCCATAAGCCCCATCTGGGTGTATCCTCACCCCTAGTGAGCGAGGAGGCACAGCGCCGGAGTCCGACATGGGCGCTTGCCTGTGCACGCATTCTCCTGGACCCGCTTTTCGCTTGATACTTATGATAGATCCGACGACATTCTTCATGATAACACTATTTTACTTGAGCCCAATCGAGGATATTGAGGGCCACCTGTGGAGCCTCTACAGTGGTCTCGCCCCCGAGGATGTGCCTTCCGACTTGTGCACCTTACATGTGGGATTCAACACCCACCTGTGGATCGCTCCATCCTCGCCTCGATGAGGAGATTGACACCGCTGCCGGTGCCCATGGTATATCGAGGGATGACTTCACCGACCTGGACACTCGATCCCAAGAGTGAGGACCCCGTGAGATGATGTACCATTTTCTCACCGATTCCGACAGCTGCTAGACACCATATTCCTCCTGGATGCCGTGGATTGATGGCTTAGCCGTAGAGAGAGTGTCTCGCTTTCCGCATGATTTCACCACCGCCACTGCGAAGAAACGCTGGTCAACAAGAAACGCATGGACGCTTCCCGCCCCTCCCTACTTGATGATTAGTTCCATTATATGGAACATCTTGGGATTAGTAAGGCCCCCACTGCTCGTCTGCTTGAGGAAGCTTATCCGCCACACCAGACATTCTTATTTGTATTCTGAGCCTTTCTTTGTTCTCGACAGACCTGAGGCTACCCAGATTCGCCTGGGATGGACCATGTCAGATCCTCCCGCCTGGAAGATTTGGGTTTTCCGGCTACCCTTTTACCTTGATATTATCGAGGATGCGGCCATGTCCTTCATTGCCAAGTTAGTCACTCTCTTTCTACTCCCTGCTTTTATTTCTTTTGTTTATGCCACTTGTTCTATCCTTGTTCTGGAGGAGTCGTGGATGCCCTTCGCGCTTTTGCCGATAATCT
Source organism: Murraya koenigii (assembly GCA_025617385.1). Taxonomy (NCBI): domain Eukaryota; kingdom Viridiplantae; phylum Streptophyta; class Magnoliopsida; order Sapindales; family Rutaceae; genus Murraya; species Murraya koenigii. Next base: position 37,286,516 of record CM046813.1, read on the forward strand.
TGACAATCCTTGATGGCTCTGGGTGACTTTAATGTTGTGCAATCTTTATCTCGAGATCTCCGCGGCCACATCTCGCACTCCAAACCGCTATCGATGCCTTTAATTTCGCTGCTATTGGATCGTGGTTCGAGGATGCCGGTTTTCTGGGAGTCCTTATACCTGACTAATGGTCGACTCGCAGACGCCCGGATAGGTGGTTTGCAACCCCAGCTGGTTCAGGCTCTTCTCACTTTAAAAGTCACCCACCTCAACCGCGACCGCTTCCGATCATCTCGCCTCCTCATTGCTCTTGATTGGGTTTCGATCAGTGGTCCGGCTCGCTTCTGTGTTCCTACACTCGTGGCTTAATCACTCCGATTTCATGGACACCGCTCTGCTAGCCTTGGTCCGACCTGCCCCTGCAATGGATGCGGGCCTTCAGCCAGGTCGGTGCGCCTGGTCAGGCCTCGAAAGCTCTGAACAAAGATGTTTTCTAGAACATCGTAGATAGGGTTGGAGAGGCCGAGGAGGAGGTGGCTCTGCCTGGGAGCACCGACTGACATTTCCGGGTTCTCCCGAGGATAGATCCGCTTGTTCCGAGGCTAGGGCTCTACCGTTACGTGCCTTATCCAACGAGGAGACTTTTCTTAGACGCACTCCGTGTCGATGGGTCCTGGAGGGGACTCCAACACCCGCTTCTTTCATGCGATGGCCGTGAAAAAGCGCCAAGAAGTGTTTTGTCCATAGGATCCAGCCGATGACTCCTCTCGGCTTTCTCGAGCCTTCCGAGATCGCGAGTTCTACTGCTCGGCTCTTCCAGAGCTTACTCACGGTGATCCCAAATCTGCCTCAAATTTCATGATTTTTCCGGTATTCCGAGATTAGTTTCCCACGAGGATGAGGACGACCTCCGTAGGATTCCCCGAGCATGGATGAGATTCGCAGAGCTGCTTTCTATCGACCCGCTTAGCGCTCCCGGGCCCGATGGTTTCAGAGTAAATTTTACCGTGCATGTTGGGATTTTATTTGCAAGTGATTTGTTGGCTACCGTGGACGGATTTCTTCACTGTGTTCGCCCATGCCCCTGGGGTTTCAAACCACTCTCCCGGTTCTCCCGCCTAAGAAGGCTTCCCTGCCTCACTTGGTCCGATTTCGCACCTATTAGTTTGTGTAATGTCAAGAGCAAGATCCTCACGAAGCTCCTCGCTGCTCGCCTCGCCGATCCTTCCTAGGATTATCTCGCCTCCTCGTGAGTGGTTTTGTTCCTGTAGGTCATCCATGATAATGTTCTTCTTGTCCGTGAGCCGGTTCACGATTTGAATGAAGGACCCGTGGAGTAATGTCGCGGTCAAGCTTGATATGGCTAAAGCTTACGATAAGATGTCTTGGTCCTTTGTCCTTCGGATGCTTCGGCCTCCTGCCTCCCGAGCTGTGGGTTTCTCTCATCTATAGGGCCATTTCCGGTCCGTGGTATTCTGCTCTAGTTAACGGGACCACCCATGGCTTCTTTCAGCCCTTAGGTGGCTTACTAGCAGGTGATCCCCTATCCCCGCGTTTATTTATTATTGTCACCGAATTTCTTTCTCGCTACCCGACACTTTATTTGCCTTGGCCCTCTATGCAAGACACCACCTCCGCTCGACGATGGTTTCGCGATCCGAGCTTCATGGATGATATTGTTATTTTTGCTAATGGGAGCAAGTCCAAGATGCTACCGCTTGATGAGCTTCCTTCGCCACTATCACCCATCTCCCAGCAACAGATTAATCGCACTCAAGAGCAGCCTTCTATGTGGGAAGTTTGCCCTCTTCCCGCCAAGCGACTATCCGCTCTCTTACTAGTTTTCAGCAGCATGGACCTCGCCTTTCACTTACCTTGGGTGCCCTGGCCTATGTCAGCGCCTGTGATTCGCTACTTTGATGATTTGATCGCCAAGGTCCGTAATGTGATCTCCGGGTGGTCTAATCGCTCGCTTTTTGGCGGCAAGCTTGTTCTTATCGTACACGTGCTTTCCTCCATGCCTTCCATTTACTTCATGCCCTTAGACCGCCTCGACACCGTTGTTCATCGTCCTGAGCGCCTATTTACCCGCTTTCTCCGGGCGAGCATCGATACTGGCTTGCCAAGATTCATCGGTGTCTGCGTGGTCTCTATTTGCTACCCGACATCGAGGGCGGCTTGGGCATTAGATCCTTTTTCGATCCGGGCCGAGGCTCTCGAGATTAAGCTCCGTGGCTGCCACACCGGCCCCTCCGGGCTTCCTTTACGAAGTCTAAGTACTGCCGATCCGAGCATCCGGGATGATCTCGGCTTCGTGATCCCGCTTCCTCTTTACGCCGCTTTGTAAGATCTCGGCATCACCGAACCCCACGCTCACTGGGCGGATTAGATCCGGACCGAAGCTTTGGTATGATTGCTGGCTCAACCCTCTCCGCTGCTCACGTACAACCCCGACCGGCTTCTTCTTGCCTCGCCTCTGCCTTTTCGAGGGGCATCAGATGGGATGATGTAGGTTGAGACCTTACTTCCACCCTCCGCTGTTGAAAGCGTATCCTTTTGTTCCGATTCCCTGGCCCCATGAGGGTCCCGACCGATGCGCGGGACCTTTCTAATGATGGAGATTTTTCTCCGAGGATCGCTGGGATCTTGTTCGGACTCTAGACCCACTGTATGAGGTTTGTTCCTTTATCCGGCGAGATTGATCCCTCCAGTGGTGTCTTTCTTCCTCCGGCGCTTATCATGGGTTACCTCGCCACTGGATGATGCCTCTCGCACCCGGGCTTCTACATGGTTTCGAGATGTCTTTGCAATGGAGCTGTGGAGACTGCTAGACACCTTTTTCTTGAATGCCCTCACGCCGCATGTGTTTGGCTTCACTTTCATCGCCATTCTGCTTTAGCTGATCCCCGCTTCATCTCCCCTTATGCTTTACTTCTTCATTGAGACGCTGTGTTCTTCCCAAAGAAGATATTCTGTCCTCCTTCCTTGCTTCATCTTATGGCAAGTTTGAAGGTCCGAAATGTCGCTCGATCTGATGCTTCTGCTTTTAGCGTGTAGTGTTATTTTTCGTGTGATGTCCGACCTGAAGTCAGGTGGGTCGCTTGGCTTCAAGGCGTCCCACCGTAGGGGTCATGCAGACGCGGCTCGCAGATGGTTTACTTGATCATTCGCTCACCCCATAGGCCCGCTTCGTCTGATTTCGGCTGAGACCTCCGAGGGCGTGGTCAAACCGAGTGTGGATTTGATGCTCTCGCAGCAACCCCGGATGTCTCGGCCGGAGGGATTTTCGTAGATCATCGTGGACTGGCCTCGCCGCCGGATGTTTCTCGACACCATCCCATCCTATTCGCAGAGTCGACTTGCAGCTTACGAGGGTCTTAAAATGGTCACCGACCTTGGTTATTCTTGTCCTGAGCTAGAATCTGATTCCGCTACTGCAGCTTGCTTCGATCACCTCTCAAAGATCCCGGCAGATGGGAGTTCACTTACATTCTAGCTAGGATTAGAGCCCTCATGACACGCACTGATCATCATTCGCCATGTTTTCCGTGGAGGCCACCACAATGCCGACTTCATGGCCAACCTGGCTTGCTCACACCTGCACTCAAGCAGCTGGCTCCATCACCATAGTGCCCTTCCCCATGGTCTCATGGGTATTCTTCTGCTTGACGCTGCAGGAGACTCCTTACATTAGGAGATGACCTTCGCTTCATCTCACTTTCCTCCAGACCGCACTGTTTATCTTCTTATTTTGTTCTCAGACTGCTCATTTATTTCTGAGGTTTTGGTATTTGTCCCTCCAAAGGTACTTCTCTTACTTTTATATATGTGATGTGAGGGTCCGGCTTAACCCCCACCACACCGGTGGCTTCAATTAAAAAAACCCTAAACCCTAAACCCTAAACCCTAAACCCTAAACCCTAAACCCTAAACCCTAAACCCTAAACCCTAAACCCTAAACCCTACGCTCGATCTGGCCGAGGCTCTAGAGCTTAAGCTCCGTGGCGCTACACCAACGCCTCCTCCGGGCTTTTTACGAGGTCTAACATCGCCGATCCGAGCATCCGGGATGATTCAGCCTGTGATCCCGCTTCCTCTTTAGCGCCGCTTTGTAAGATCCGGTATCACCGAACCCCACGTCACGGGCGGATTAGATCCGGGACCGAAGCTTGGTATGATTGTTGGCTCAACTCCTCTCCACTCGCTCACGCACAACCCCGACGGCTTCTTCTTGCCTCGCCTCTGCCTTTTTGAGGGGCACTCAGATGGGACAGAGGTAGGTTGGAGGCCTTACTTCCACCCTCCGTTGTTGAGCGGATCCTTTGGTTCCTGCTCCCGCCTCCCGACGACGGTCCCGACCGACATGCGTGGACCTTTCTAACGATGGTGATTTTTCTCTCGAGGACCGCTGGGATCTTGTTCGGACTCTAGAGCCACAGTATGAGGTTTGTTCTTTTATTTGGCAGAGAATGATCCCTTCCAGTGGTGTCTTTCTTCCTCCGGCGCTTATTGCGCTGTCATCTCGGCCACCTGATGATGCTCTCTGCGACCCTGGGCTTCTACATGGTTTCGAGATGTCTTAGCAACGGAGCTGTGGAGACTGGCTCGACACCTTTTCTTGATTGCCCACATGTCGCATGTGTCTGATTTTACTTTCATCGCCACTCCTGCTTAGAGTATCCCCGCTTTATCTCCCTTATGCTTTACTCTTCATTGAGACGCCAGGCTCCTCCCAATGCAAGATATCTCGGTCCTCCTTCCTCGCTTCATCCCATGGCAAGTCTGAAGGTCCGAAATGTCGCTCGATTCGATGCTTCTGCTTGTCGTGTGGAGTGTTATTTTTCGTGTGATTTCGATCTGAGGTCAGGTGGGTCGCTCTGGCTTCAAGGCGCCCCACCGGAGGGGTCATGCGACGCTGCTCGCAGATGGATTACTGATCATCTCGCTCACCCCATAGGCCTGCTCGTCTCGATTTCGGTTGAGACCTCCGAGGGGCGTGGTCAAACCGAGTGTGGACTTGATGCTCCCGCGCAGAACCCCGGATGTCTCGGCACTGAGGGATTTTCGGGATCATCGTGGACTGGCCCTCGCCGCTGGATGTTTCTGACACCACCCCATCTTATTCGCAGAGTCGACTACAGCTTACGTAGGGCCTTAAAATGGTCACCGACCTTGGTTATTCTTCTCCTGAGCTAGAATCTGATTCCGCTACTAGCAGCTTGCTTGATCACCTCTCAAAGATCCCGAGCATGGGAGTTCACTTACATTCTAGCTAGGATTAGAGCCCTCATGACACGCATTCGATCATCATTCGCCATGTTTTCCGTGGAGGCCACCACAGCCGCCGACTTCATGGCCAACCTGGCTTGCTCACACCTGCACTCAAGCAATGGCTCCATCACCATAGTGCCCTTCCCCATGGTCTCATGGGTATTCTACTGCTTGACGCTGCAGGAGACTCCTTACATTAGGAGATGATCTTCGCTTCTTCACTTTCCTCGAGACTACACTCGCTTATTTTCTTATATTGTTCTCAGATACGCTCATTTATTTCCTGAGGTTCTCGGCCTTTGTCCCCTCCAAAGGTACTTCATTTACTTTTCATATATGTGATGTGTGGGTCCTGCTTAACCCCCACCACACCGGTGGCTTTATAAAAAAACCCTAAACCCTAAACCCTAAACCCTAAACCCTAAACCCTAAACCCTAAACCCTAAACCCTAAAACCTTTTTCTCGGTTTTTCAATCAGAGAAAGGCGTGATGCATGCCGCAGCCTTCACTTTAACTCTTCGACCTCTCTCTTCGCCTTTGCATCTCAAACTCAAAGACGACTCTTTCCCCGGATCGCTGCTTCCTCCTCCGGCTCACGCTCCTTAAACCGCCGCAGAAATTACAGACGTGCACTCCCGCCTCGGATTCCAACGCGGTGGTGACTCGATGCAACGCTAAAATGGCTTCTCACTGATTTTCCGTAGCACGAGACCTCGAATCACTGGATTTCCTCAAAGAATTGTGGTCATCCTGCACTTCCCTAAACCAGTGGATTATGTTTCAAGATATTACAACATCGCTTCTTGATACCAAGGCTTTTAGAGATACTATCGATCCGCTCGCTGAGAGGTACAAGGACAAAATATCTCCTTGTTGCAGTGTATCAAGCTAGGGTTTTATATTTGGGCCTCCCATTGCATTGGCTATCGGGGCAAAGTTTGTTCCCATGAGGAAACCCAAGAAGCTTCCGTGGAGGTTATTTCAAGAGTATTCCTTGAATATGGAAAAGATGTAACTGGAGATGCATGTAGGTGTCTGCATGCTGTGGAACGTGCTTTAATAGTGGACGCATCTTGTTGCAACCGGTGGGACCTTGTCTGGCCGCAATCGGCTACTTGAGCGGGTCAGGGTGCATGTGGTTGAGTGTGCATGCGTGATTGAACCGCCAGAGCTAAAGTGGTCTGGAACTGTTGGGAGAGAAACCACTATTTGTTCTTGTAAGCTAAACTTGATCTCGCTTTTGGTTCGAACGCAATGTTTGTCGACTATATGGGTTTCGCAATTGCTTCTGACCGCTTCAAAGTCGAGAACTTCATAAAATCATCTCGATTAATGTAAGAGCATTATCATTGGCTTTTTATTTTATTTAAGTGGTTAGGGAAAGAATAGCTGGGAGGTCGGGTTCTGTCTCGCTATTGTTGGATTTAAGAATGATAGGCTTATGTAAAATTCCATGGTCCCAGAACACTGAATTTGATAGCTTTTCCAATCATCTAGAGAGATTCTATCTCGATTGTCTTATTGTTGTTGAAAAAAAAAAAAAAACCCTAAACCCTAAACCCTAAACCCTAAACCCTAAACCCTAAACCCTAAACCCTAAACCACCTGGCTCGCCAAGATTCACTCGTGTTTGCGGGTCTCTATTTGCTACCCGATAACCGAGGGCGGCTTGGCATCGATCCTTTTTCGATCCGGCCGAGGCTCTAGAGCTTAAGCTCTGTGGCGCCACGACCAACGCCTCCTCCGGGCTTCTTTATGAGGTCTAAACACTGCCGATCCGAGCATCCGGGATGATTCGGCTTCAGATCCTCGCTTCCTCTTTAGCGCCGCTTTGTAAGATCCGGTATCACTGAACCCCACGTCACCGGGCGGATTAGATCCGGGACCAGAGCTTTGGTATGATTGTTGGCTCAACTCCTCTCCACTGCTCACGTACAACCCCGACCGGCTTCTTCTGCCTCGCCTCGCCTTTTGAGGGGCACTCAGATGGGATGAGGTAGGTTGGAGGCCTTACTTCCACCCTCCGCTGTTGAAAGCGATCCTTTGGTTCCCTGCTCCCGCCTCCCGACGATGGTCCCGACCGATGCGTGGGACCTTTCTAACGATGGTGATTTTTCTCCGAGGACCGCTTGGGACCTTGTCTCGGACTCTAGAGCCACGTATGAGGTTTGTTCTTTATTTGGCAGAGAATGATCCTTCCGTGGTGTCTTTCTTCCTCCGGCGCTTATTGCGCGTGCTACTCGGCCACTGGATGATGCTCTCTGCGACTCTGGGCTTCTACATGGTTTCGAGATGTCTTTGCAACGGAGCCGTGGAGACTGGCTCGACACCTTTTCTTGATTGCCCACATGTCGACTGTGTTTGGCTTTACTTTCATCGCCACTCTGCTTAGAGTATCCCCGCTTATCTCCCCTTATGCTTTACTTCTTCATTGAGACGCCGTGTTCCTCCCACGCAAGATATTCTGGTCCTCCTTCCTTGCTTCCATCCTATGGCAAGTTCTGAAGGTCCAAATGCCGTCTCGATTTGATGCTTCTACTTTTCGCAGGTGGAGTGTTATTTTTCGTGTGATTTCGATTTGAGGTCAAGTGGGCCGCTCGGCTTCAAGGCGTCCCACCTGAGGGGTCATGCGACGCAGCTCGCAGATGGATTACTGATCATCTCGCTCACCCTCATAGCCCTGCTCGTCTGATTTCGGTTGAGACCTCCGAGGGGCGTGGTCAAACCGAGTGTGGATCTGATGCTCCACGCAGCAACCCCGGATGTCTCGTCACTGGAGGGATTTTCGTGGATCATCGTGGACTGGCCCTCGCCGCCGGATGTTTCTGACACCACCCCATATTATTCGCAGAGTCGACTCAAGCTCATTTAGGGCCTTAAATGGTCACCGACCTTGGTTTCTCTTCTCCTGAGCTAGAATCTGATTCCGCTACTAGCAGCTTGCTTGATCACTTCTCAAAGATCCCAGCAGATGGGAGTTCACTTACATTCTCAGCTTAGGATTAGAGCCCTCATGACACGCTCGATCACCATCTCGCCATGTTTCTCCGTGAGGCCACCACAACTGGCCGACTTCATGGCCAACCTGGCTTGCTCACACCGGACTCACAGAACTGGCCCATCACCATAGTGCCCTTCCCCATGGTCCCACGGGTATTCTACTGCTTGACGCGTGAGGAGACTCCTTACATTAGGAGATGATCTTCGCTTCTTCACTTTCCTCGAGACTACACTCGCTTATTTTCTTATATTGTTCTCAGATACGCTCATTTATTTCTGAGGTTTCTGGCCTTTGTCCCCTCCAAGCGTACTCCATTTACTTTTCATATATGTCACAGGTAGGGGTCCGGCCTAACCCCCCACCACACTGGTGGCTTCTCTAAAAACAAACCCCACTTTCCAACCTCTCTCTAACTTTCTCTCTAGCAATATTCTCTCAACTCTTTATTTTTACTTAAGTTTAGTGCTTCTGCCATGGCCTCACCGGAGGCTCCCACCGCCGGCTCCATCACGCAAGCACCACCACCGGATCCACCGCCGGCCTTCCTCCTCATGCCTAAGCAACCAAATGACCTGCCAACTATCCACTCCATCCGCCGCGGTTTCCATCACAACACCATCCCACCACAACTCCATCCCACCCCAAACCGCCACCTCCACCATGGTCAACCCCCTACCTCTGCAAACCTTGCCCATATAGCTGCTACCGATGACACCCACTTGCCGCCACCACCCTCCACAACCCGCCAAACACCGCCCAAATGATCGCTTCTTTCACCCCACACTTACCTTGATAATCTGCCCACAACCGCCGCCTCACCGGCCATGGAGGGGCCTTTGGTTCACAGACAACAAACCACGTACTTAATCTTCACAAATCCAAACTAACCACCACTCCAATCCATCACAAACCAGCCAAATAGTTACATCCACCAACCCAAAGCCACGAGCTCCCATGAAAAGACCCCCGAAACCGAACCAAAACCCATCACGCAACACAAACCCATCCACCCAAACCGAACAGCCCGTGAGTTCACCGAACCCAAATCGGCGAGCTCAACCTTCCCCTACCTTGGCCGAGGCCTCCATTGACGTGCCACACCTCGAAGAAACTCACCACTACATCACCGGACCTCCCCAAGATTTTCAGCCACCCTCAAACACCCAAAGCCGTGAGCCACCTATGTCTTCAAGATCTGCAATCACGGCCAACAAATCCCACCCACCTACCGGCCCACCACATCCCTCCACCGACGTCCCACATCCCGAAGTTTATTTCCCACCCCACCGCCGGATTTCCACAAGCTTTTCAGCCTCTCCAAAACTCCCAAACCCGAAAGCCACCTACCACCACCCTCCTTTCCGCTGGCCGCCGGCCTTCTCCAACTTCCGCTCCACCTCACGGCCTCGCTAAACCATCACCGCCCTCCAAAACTGTGGAACAAACCTCAGCCTCCACGCCTAACTCTTCCAAAGCAGCCGCTCCCCATTTTGCTCAACAAACAAAAGCAAAACATAACACTCCTAACCCTAACCCTAGCACCATTTCCCAAGCCCAACATTCGCCCATTACCCCACTCAAACACTTAACCCATCCCTCCCTCAAGCAACTTCAACTCATTTAATGAAGCCAATAAATCTAATCCAGCCCATTTAAGCCAAAACCAAAAGCCCAACCCTTTAACATTAAACCCAACCAACATAAACAAGCTCCAAAATAAAATTCCAGCCTCAACAACCCAAATTCCAAACTTCATTGAATTAATCACAGCTCCTTAAATCCAAAATCTCAAAACTCCATAACTCTTAACCCAATTTCTACCACCCAAGGCCTAAACCCAAAACCTTCCTATGCTTCCATTATTAACCCTGCTTCTCCTCGATCCCGATGCCCCCTACCTCAAAAATCTTTCTTGATGTCGCTTCTGTGGCATCCGACTCCTGATATTCCTTTAGACCCAAGATCTCTCCAGCATGGGGAACCAACCATCATCTTTTCACCTCAGAGATCACGGCCATGGCGCAACCATCTGCGACTCTCTTGTTGGTAAGTTTTCCTTCGCCGCCCTTCTATGGACATAATCGTAAAATTTTTGTTTCCCAGTCTTAAAGGAAATTCTCAGATTTCTCTCCTCGATAACCGACACATCCTCATTGGTTATCTACTGGAGGAGGATTACTCTCGATTTGGTCATGCGATAATCGTGGTATCGCTAATGGTCGCATGATGCGATATTCAAGTGGAGTAAGGATTTCACTGCTCCATGGAGTCTCCGATTGTTCCTGCTCCTGGTATCTCCGCCTTACCCACCTGAGACACTTTATTCATTGCAACCGCCTTTACTCCATTGTCGCCGCCATCCAGACTCCCTTACTGGTCGACCACGCCACCTGCCTCCGCCAATAGACCATCCGTGGGCTCGTGGTTTTAATCGAGTATGATATTTCGAGGCCTCTTGTTCCACCTGGATCCGGATTGGAGAGGGGACACGTGATTCTCGGGCAGAGTGTTGTCTTCGAGAAGGTGCCCGATTATTGTACTCAAGATGTTTAGTATCTCTGCATTCTCATGGAGGCTTGTTTCGCCACTAATCCAAGTCTCCGCAAGGTACAACCCCAGCCCCACACCACGCCTCCTCACCGACGGGCACGCCCACTTCTCCTCCCATCGCCAAGACGCAGTGATTTCCGATCACAGACCCATAAGCCCTATCGGGGTGTATCCTCACTCCTGAGTGAGCGAGGAGGTACAGCGCCGGAGTCCGACTGTATGCTTGCCTGTGCACGCATTCTCCTGGACCGCTTTTCAGCTTGATACATATGATAGATCTGACGACATTCTTCATGATAACACTATTTTACTGAGCCCAATTGAGGATATTGAGGGCCACCAGGGAGCCTCTACAGGGTCTCGTCCCCCCGAGGATGTGCCTTCCGATTTGTGCACCTTACATGCGGGATTCAACACCCACCTGTGGATCGCCCATCCTCGCCCCGACGAGGAGATTGACATCACGACTGGTGCCCACTGGTATATTGAGGGATGACTTCACCGATCTGGACACTCGATCCCAGAGAGTGAGGACCCCGTGGAGATGATGCACCATTTTCTCACCGATTCCGACAGATGTTAGACACCATATTCCTCCTGGATGCCGTGATTGACGCTTAGCTGCAGAGAGAGTGTCCGCTTCTCCGCATGATTTCACCACCGCCACTGCAAGAAACGCTGGTCAACAAGCAAACGCATGGACGCTTCCCGCCCCTCCCTACTTGATGATTAGTTCCATTATATGGAACATTCTGGGATTAGTAAGGCTCCCACTGCTCGTCTGCTTGAGGAAGCTTATCCGCCACAACCAGACACTCTTATTTGTATTCTCGAGCCTTTCTTTGTTCTCGACAGACCTGAGGCTACCCAGATACGCCTGGGATGGACCATGCTCGTATCCTCCCGCCTCGGAAGATTTGGGTATTCTGGCTACTCCTTTACCTTGATATTATCGAGGATGCGGCCATGTCCTTCATTGCCAAGTTAGTCACTCTCTTTCTACTCCCTGCTTTTATTTCTTTGTTTATGCCACTGTTCTATCCTTGTTCTGGAGGAGTCGTGGATGCCCTTCGCGCTTTTGCCGATAATCTTGACAATCCTTGATGGCTCTGGGGTGACTTTAATGTTGTCCAATCTTTATCTCGAGATCTCCGCGGCCATATCTCGCACTCAAACCGCTATCGATGCCTTTAATTTCGCGTTATTGGATTGTGGTTTGGAGGATGCTGGTTTTCTTGGGAGTCCTTATACCTGGACTAATGGTCGTACTCGCAGACGCCTGGATAGGGTGGTTTGCAACTCCCAGTGGTCTAGGCTCTTCTCTACTTTAAAAGTCACCCACCTCAACCGCACTGCTTCTGATCATTCGCCTCTCCTCATTGCTCTTGATTGGTCTCGATCATGGGTCCCGGCTCGCTTCAGTGTTCCTACACCCCGGCTTAATCACTCCGATTTCATGGACACCGCTCTGCTAGCCTTGGTCCGACCCTGCCCCTGCAGTGGATGCGGCCTTCAGCCAGGTCTGCGCGTCTGGTCAGGTCTCGAAAGCTCGAACAAAGATGTTTTCTAGCAACACCGTAGATAGGGTTAGAGAGGCCGAGGAGGAGGTGGCTCACCTGGGAGCACCGACTGACATTTCTAGGTCCTCACCGAGGATAGATCCGCTTGTTCCGAGGCTAGGGCTCTACTGCTACGCGGCCTTATCCAACGAGGAGACTTTTCTAGACAGCCTCCGGTGTCAGATGGGTCCGGGAGGGGGACTCCAACACCCGCTTCTTTCATGCGATGGCCAGGAAGAAGCGCCAGCAGTGTTTTGTCCATAGGATCCAGGCTGATGACTCCTCTTGGCTTTCTGAGCCTTCAGAGATCGCGAGTTCGGCTGTTCAGCTCTTCCAGAGCTTACTCACGGTGATCCCAGCTTGTCTCAAATTTCATGATTTTTCCGGTATTCCGAGATTAGTTTCCCACGAGGATGAGGACGACCTCCGAGGATTCCTCGACATGGACTGAGATTCGCAGAGCTGCTTTCTATCGACCCGCTTAGCGCCCGGGCCTCGATGGTTTCGTAGTAAATTTTACCGTGCTTGTTGGGATTTTATTCAGCAGTGATTTGTTGGCTACCGTGACTGGATTTCTTCACTGTGTCTCGCCCATGCCTCTGGGTTTCACACCACTCTCCCGGGTTCTCCCGCCTAAGAAGGCTTCCCTGCCTCACTTGGTCCGATTTCGCACCTATTAGTTTGTGTAATGTCAAGAATAAGATCCTCACGAAGCTCCCTCGTTGCTCGCCTCCTCACCGATCCTTCCTAGGATTATCTCGCCTTCTCGTGAGTGGTTTTGTTCCTGGTAGGTCATCCATGATAATGTTCTTCTTGTCCAGGAGCTGGTTCACGATTTGAATAGAAGGACCCGTGGGAGTAATGTCGTGCTGAAGCTTGATATGGCTAAAGCTTACGACAAGATGTCTTGGTCCTTTATTCTTCAGATGCTTCGGGCTTTCGGCTTTCCTGAGCGGTGGGTTTCCCTTATCTATCGTGCCATTTCTGGTCCGTGGTATTCTGTTCTGGTTAATGGTACCAGCCACGGCTTCTTTCAGTCCTTGGGTGGCTTACGGCAGGGTGATCCCCTATCCCCATGCTTATTTATCATTGTCACCGAACTTCTTTCTCGCGCACCGACACTTTGTTTGTCTTGCCCCCTATGCAAGACACCACCTCCGCTCGATGATGGTTTCGCGACCGAGCTTCATGGATGATATTGTTATTTTTGCTAATGGGAGCAAGTCCAAGATGCTCCGCTTGACGAGCTTTCTTCACATTATCGACTATCTCCCACAACAGATTAATCCGCACTCAAGAGCAGCTTCTATGTGGGGAGGTTGGCCCCCTCTTCCTGTGCGGCGATTATCCGATCTCTTACTGGTTTCCAGCAGCGTGACCTGCCTTTCACTTACCTTGGGTGCCCTGGCCCATGTAGGGCGCCTGTGATTCGCTACTTCGATGATATGGTCGCCAAGGTCCGTAATAGGATCTCCGGGTGGACTAATCGTCTGCTTTCTTTGGCGGCAAGCTTGTTCTTATCGACACGTGCTTTCCTCCATGCCTTCCATTTACTTCATGCCCTTAGACCGCCTCGACACCGTTGTCCATCGCCTTGAGCCGCCTATTTACCCGCTTCTCCGGGCGACACCGATACTCGCCTGCACGATTCATCGGTGTCTGTGGGTCTCTATTTGCTACTCCGACAACCGAGGGCGGCTTGGGCATTAGATCCTTTTTCGATCCGGCCGAGGCTCTAGAGCTTAAGCTCGTGGCTGCCACACCAACGCCCCTCCGGGCTTCTTTACGAGGTCTAAATACTGCCGATCCGAGCATCCGGGATGATCTCGGCTCAGATCCCGCTTCCTCTTGGCGCCGCTTTGTAAGATCCGGCATCACCGAACCCTACGCTCACCGGGCGGATTAGATCCGGACCGTAGCTTTTGGTATGATTGTTGGCTCAACTCCCTCCACTCGCTCACGCACAACCCCGACCGGCTTCTTCTTGCCTCGCCTCTGCCTTTTGGAGGGCACCAGATGGGATGGAGGTAGGTTGGAGGCCTTACTTCCACCCTCCGCTGTTGAGCGGATCCTTTTGTTCCTGCTCCCGCCCCCACGATGGTCCCGACCGACATGCGGGACCTTTCTAACGATGGTGATTTTTCTCCCGAGGACTCGCTGGGACCTTGTTCGGGACTCTAGAGCCACGTATGAGGTTTGTTCTTTTATTTGGCAGAGAATGATCCCTTCCAGTGGTGTCTTTCTTCCTCCGGGCGCTTATTGCGCGGCTACCTCGGCCACCTGATGATGCTCTCTGCGACTCTGGGCTTCTACATGGTTTCGAGATGTCTTTGCAATGGAGCCGTGGAGACTGCTCGACACCTTTTTCTTGATTGCCCACATGTCGCATGTGTTTGGCTTTACTTTCATCGCCACTCTGGCTTAGAGTATCCCCGCTTTATCTCCCCTTATGCTTTACTTCTTCATTGAGACGCCTGTGTTCCTCCCAATGCAAGATATTCTGGTCCTCCTTCCTTGCTTCATCCTATGGCAAGTTTGAAGGTCCAAATGCCGCTCGATCTGATGCTTCTGCTTTCGTGCGTGGAGTGTTATTTTTCGTGTGATTTCGATTTGAGGTCAGGTGGGCCGCTTCGGCTTCAAGGCGTCCCACCTGTAGGGGTCATGCGACGCAGCCGCAGATGGATTACTGATCATCTGGCCACCCCATAGGCCCTGCTTCGCTCTGATTTCGGCTGAGACCTCCGAGGGGCGTGGTCAAACCGAGGTGGATTTGATGCTCCGCCAGCAACCCCGGATGTCTCGGCCGGAGGGATTTTCGTGGATCATCGTGGACTGGTCCTCGCCGCTGGATGTTTCTGACACCACCCCATATTATTCGCAGAGTCGACTAGCAGCTTACTGAGGGCCTTAAAATGGTCACTGACCTTGGTTTTTCTTCTCCTGAGCTAGAATCTGATTCCGCTACTAGCAGCTTGCTTGATCACTTCTCAAAGATCCCGGCAGATGGGAGTTCACTTACATTCTAGCTAGGATTAGAGCCCTCATGACACGCCGATCATCATTCGCCATGTTTCTCCGTGGAGGCCACCACATGCGCCGACTTCATGGCCAACCTGGCTTGCTCACACCGCACTCAAGCAGCTGGCTCCATCACCATAGTGCCCTTCCCCATGGTCTCATGGGTATTCTACTGGCTTGACGCTGCAGGAGACTCCTTACATTAGGAGATGATCTTCGCTTCTTTCACTTTCCTCGAGACTACACTCGCTTATTTTCTTATATTGTTCTCAGATACGCTCATTTATTTCTGAGGTTTTGGTCTTTGTCCCCTCCAAAGGTACTTCATTTACTTTTCATATATGTGACGTGTAGGGTCCTGCTTAACCCCCACCACACCGGTGGCTTCTATAAAAAACCCTAAACCCTAAACCCTAAACCCTAAACCCTAAACCCTAAACCCTAAACCCAAAACCCTAAACCCTAAACCCAAAACCCTAAACCCTAAACCCTAAACCCTAAACCCTAAACCCTAAACCCTAAAACCCTAAACCCTAAACCCTAAACCCTAAACCCTAAACCCTAAACCCTAAACCCTAAACCCTAAAACCCAAAACCCTAAACCCTAAACCCTAAACCCAAAACCCTAAACCCTAAACCCTAAACCCAAAACCCTAAACCCTAAACCCTAAACCCAAAACCAACTTTCTAACCTCTCTTACTTTCTCTCTACACAAATTCTCTCAACTCTCTCTTGTTACCAAGTTTGTTTTTCAAAGTCCGACAACCGGGCATGGCCTCACTGGAGGCCGGTGAACCACCACCGCCGGCTCCACCGCTGCCATCACCACGGATCCAAAGACCACCACGGCCCTCCTCTTCATGCCTAAGAACCAAAACAATGCCAAGAATCCATTCCATCCGCTACTGGCTTGCATCACAACACCATCCCACCACAACTCCATCCCACCCCAAACCGCCACCTCCACCATGGTCAACTCCTCCACCACAACTCCATCCCACCACAACTCCATCCCACCCCAAACCGCCACCTCCACCATGGCTAACTCCTCTATCACTGCCAACCTTATGATCATTCAAGCTTGCTGCAAATCCCTCCCAATACCCAATCATCCTCCTTGGCTTTCACCTCCCACAAGCTTGCTGCAAATCCTTCCAATACCCAAACATCCTCACTAAGCAATGACCCACCTAACCCCCACCCCAACTCACGGCCTTCCTCCCTCAACAAACCACCACTTGCCGCGGCATCCTCGAGCACATCCGGCACCATCCCACCCCTACCACCACTTCCCGCAACTCACCCAAGAACCACCAAACCCGAAGCACCCCCACAACCGAGCCAAACCCACCAACTCACCCAACTCACCCAACCCAATCCACGGCTTTCAACTCTCAACGAGTCAACTACGTACCATGCAGATCAATCGGCCATTTCCGGCTTCACCCCATCACAGCCACCACCTCCTACAACCTTCCCGACGTCCCTCCAACCCCAAGCCACCTCAAACTCGCGGAAATTACCTCCCCACACACTCAACCCGCAAGTTCATGACCCACATCCTATGACTACAAGATCGGCAATCACGGCCAACCAAACTCACCCACCTACCGGCCCTTCTCATCCCTCCACCGACGTCCCACATCCCGAAGTTTATTCCCCACCCCATCGCTGGATTTCTCAAGCTTTCCAGCCTCCCCAAAACACCCAAACCCGCAAGCCACCAACCACCACCCTCCTTTCCATGGCCACGGCCTTCTCCAACTTCCGCTCCACCTCGCTGCCTCACTAAACCACCACCGCCCTCCAAAACCGTGGAACAAATCTCACCCCCACGCCTAAAATTTCCAGCAGCCGCCCCTTTGTCCAACAAACAAAACAAAACATCACAATCCTAACCCTAACCCTAGCACCCTTTACCAAGCCCAAGATTCGGCCCAATACCCCACTCAAACACTTAACCCATCCCTCCCTCAGCAGCCCAACTCATTTAATGAAACTAATAATTCTAACCCAACCCATTTAAGCCTAAACCAAAAAGCCCAACCCTCCAACACTAAACCCAACCAATATAAACAAACCCAAAACAAAATTCCAACTTCAACAACCCAAATTCCAAACCTCAAATTCCAACTCCATTGAATTAATCACGCCTCTTAATCCAAATTTCAAAACTCCATAACCCTTAACCCGATTTCTACCACCCAAGGCCTAAACCCGAACCTTCCTATTCTTCCATTGTCAACCCTACCACTCTCCTCGACCCCGATGCCCCCTACCTCAAAAATCTTTCTTGATGTCGCTTCGTGGCATCCGACTCTGGATATTCCTTTTAGACCCAAGATCTCTCCAACATGGGGAACCACCCATCATCTTTTCACCTCAGGAGATCACGGCCATGGCGCAACCATTCGTGACTCTCTCAGGTAAGTTTTCCTTCGCCGCCTTCTATGGACATAATCGTAAAATTTTTGTTTCCCAGGTCTTAAAGGAAATTCCTAGATTTCTCTCCTCGATAACCCGACACATCCTCATTAAGTTATCTACTGGAGGAGGATTACTCTCGCATTTGGTTGCGACAATCGTGGTACGCTAATGGTCGCGGATGCGATATTCAAGTGGAGTAAGGATTTCACTGCTCCATGGAGTCTCCGATTGTTCCCTGCCCTGGGTATCTCCGCCTTACCTACCGGCTACACTTTATTCACCGCAACCGCCTTTACTCCATTGTCACGCCATCTGCAGACTCCTCACTGGTCGACCACGCCACTCGCCTCCGCTAATAGACCATCCGTGGGCTCGTGGTTTTAATCGAGTATGACATTTCGAGGCCTCTTGTTCCACCTGATCTGATCGAGAGGGGGACATGTGATTCTCGGCAGAGTGTTGTCTTCGAGAAGGTGCCCGATTATTGTACTCAAGATGTTTGCATCTCGGCATTCTCATGGAGGCTTGTTTCACTACTAATCCAAGTCTCCGCAAGGTACAACCCCAGCCCCACACCACGCCTCCTCACCGACGGCACGCCCACTTCTCCTCCCATCGCCAAGACGCAGTGATTTCCGATCACAGACTCCATTAGCCCTATCTGGGTGTATCCTCACTCCTGTGAGCGAGGAGGCACAGTGCGTCGAGTCCCGACAGTGGCGCTTGCCTGTGCACGCATTCTCCTGGACTCGCTTTTCAGCTTTGATACGTATGATAGATCCGACGACATTCTTCATGATAACACTATTTTACTGGAGCCCAATCGAGGATATTGAGGGCCACTCGTGGAGCCTCTACAGTGGTCTCGCCCCCGAGGATGTGCCTTCCGACTTGTGCACCTTACATGTGGGATTCAACACCCACCTGTGGACGCTCCATCCTCGTCTCGACGAGGAGATTGACACCGCGGTCGGTGCCCATGGTATATCGAGGGATGACTTCACCGACCGGACACCGATCCCAAGAGTGAGGACCCCGTGGAGATGACATACCATTTTCTCACCGATTCCGACATAGCTAGACACCATATTCCTCCTGGATGCCGTGGATTGACGCTTAGCCGAGAGAGAGTGTCTGCTTCTCTGCATGATTTCACCACCGCCACTCGCAAGAAACGCGGGTCAGCGCAAACGGCGGGACGTTTCCCGCCCTCCCTACTTGATGATTAGTTCCATTATATGGAACATTCTGGGATTAGTAAGGCCCCCACTGCTCGTCGCTTCGAGGAAGCTTATCCGCCACAATCAGACACTTTTATTTGTATTCCTGAGCCTTTCTTTGTTCCGACAGACCTGAGGCTACCCAGATTCGCCTGGGATGGACCATGTCAGTATCCTCCCGCCTCGGAAGATTTGGGTATTCTGGCTACTCCGCTTACCTTGATATTGTCGAGGATGCGGCCATGTCCTTCATTGCCAAGTTAGTCACTCTCTTTCTACTCCCTGCTTTTATTTCTTTTGTTTATGCCACTGCTCTATCCTTGTTCTGGAGGAGTCGTGGATGCCCTTCGCGCTTTTGCCGATAATCTTGACAATCCTTGATGGCTCTGGGGTGACTTTAATGTTGTCCAATCTTTATCTCGAGATCTCCGCGGCCATATTCGGACTCAAACCGCTATTGATGCCTTTAATTTTGCTTTATTGGATTGTGGTTTGGAGGATGCTGGTTTTCTTGGGAGTCCTTATACCTGGACTAATGGTCGTACTCGCAGACGCCTGGATCGGGTGGTTTGCAACTCCCAGCGGGTCTAGGCTCTTCTACTTTAAAGGTCACCCACCTCAACCGCGACCGCTTCCGATCATTCGCCTCCTCATTGCTCTTGATTGGGTTTCGATCAGCGGTCCTGGCTCGCTTCGTGTTCCTACACCCCGGCTCAATCACTCCGATTTCATGGACACCGCTCTGCTAGCCTTGGTCCGACCGCCCCTGCAATGGATGCGGCCTTCAGCCAGGTCGGTGCGTCTGGTCGTGGTCCGAAAGCTCTGAACAAAGATGTTTTCAGCAACATCGTAGATAGGGGTTAGAGAGGCCGAGGAGGAGGTGGCCTGCCTGGAGCACCGACTGACATTTCCGGTTCTCCCGAGGATAGATCCGCTTGTTCCGAGGCTAGGGCTCTACCGTTACGCGGCCTTATCCAACGAGGAGACTTTTCTAGACATGCCTCCGGTGTCGATGGGTCCGGGAGGGGGACTCCAACACCCGCTTCTTTCATGCGATGGCCAGGAAGAAGCGCCAGCAGTGTTTTGTCCATAGGATCCAGGCTGATGACTCCTCTTGGCTTTCTGAGCCTTCTGAGATCGCGAGTTCTACTGCTCGGCTCTTCCAGAGCTTACTCACGGTGATCCCAAATTGCCTCAAATTTCATGATTTTTCTGGTATTCCGAGATTAGTTTCCCACGAGGATGAGGACGACCTCTGTAGGATTCCTGATATGGATGAGATTCGCAGAGCGGTTTTCTCTATCGACCCGCTTAGCGCCCCGGGCCTCGATGGTTTCAGAGTAAATTTTACCGTGCATGTTGGGATTTTATTTGCAGTGATTTGTTGGCTACCGTGGACGGATTTCTTCACTGTGTTCGCCCATGCCCTGGGGTTTCACCACTCTCCCGGTTCTCCCGCCTAAGAAGGCTTCCCTGCCTCACTTGGTCCGATTTCGCACCTATTAGTTTGTGTAATGTCGAGAGCAAGATCCTCACGAAGCTCCTCGCTGCTCGCCTCGCCGATCCTTCCTAGGATTATCTCGCCTCCTCGTGAGTGGTTTTGTTCCGGCCCGGTCATCCATGATAATGTACTTCTTGTCCAGAGTCGGTTCACGATCCGAATGAAGGACCCGTGGAGTAATGTCGCGGTCAAGCTTGATATGGCTAAAGCTACGATAAGATGTCT